>WEIS01074285.1:0-12416 GCA_013389965.1 Todus mexicanus | reverse complement strand
GCAGGACTATCTCCCAGTGTACTTATCTCTGCTGTTCACCTTCAAAAGCTTTCAGGCTTCTTTATAAAAACAGCTGACAAAGATGCTGCAGCCTGCTTGCATTTTGTATTATTCCTGTAATTATTTGTATTATTAAATGCTGTGACAGAATGGCTAGCAGCAGCAGTGCAAAGTTTTTCCTCCTCAAGTTAGGCTTGGCTTTAGACTATTATTTAAAGCTTTAAAAATTAACAGCCTCATTTTCTTCAGCAGAAGTAACAAACAAAAACCCCAGGGTAGAAGAACACTTCTGATAAAAAACATCTCCACACACAGATATTGAAAGTGTATTCCCATATGTCATATTCTAGAATAAAGCTTCAGTTTAAATTTATAACCCCACCTGCAAAATTCTGGACCTGTCTGTGCTACACCCATCACAGCCTGAAGTTTATTTGCCTGCATATTAGGCAGCGAGCACATCAGCATGCAGCCAAGATATTTTGCACAGAAATAAACCAGAAATATTTACAGAGGGATAATTTTTGCTTTTCATCCAAGTTGGTGCAGTTTGTTGACCTTATTCAAAGTAGAAGTGGAGTTGATAGATGTCTTTTGTCTTAATCTGCAATACTCTGGTTTTCCTGTGACATACTAGAAATTCTCTTGTTCCATAATGACTGAAAATATAAACATTTATGCTTCTGAGATTTTAGTTTCATTCTTCCTAAATTCCTACACTTGTCACAGAATCTCTGAGAAGAGTTATGAATCTGTTAAATTACTGAAGTTTTCATAAAGATTTCCAAGTAATTCTGGAAAAGGGTGCAATCCTCCAAATATCCAGGGTTGTTGTTCTGCTATTGCATTTCTTCATGTTATGCATTTAGTGATGGGTATGATATTTTATGTTAGCACAAATAGCTAGGAGTATCAAGAAGGCAAGCTCCTCAAGTACCTTTCAGCTGCCTCACTTCCTTTTATTAAATGGATATATTTTAAGAATAAAGAGCTCTTCTCTTTCTTTTTGTCAGATGTTCTCTTCCTATAGAGCTCCAAAGTCTCAAATATATGTAGTGTCTCTACACAACTAAACATCGTTAATTGGACAAAAATTATGAAAGACAAAAGCTGCTTGCTAAGCATCTGTTGACCTCTACTTAGTCAATAAGCACTCTCAGGGCATAGGCATAATGCTTCTATGTCTTTAAATGCACACAAACCAATAGGGCAGTCTGAAACAATGCATGGGTATAGCATCAAATCTAAATTGATTTCATATATTTATTTTTACTTACATACAGAAGATTTGGCTTGTCATGCAGCTATCATTAGGAAGTAATGGAAATGATGAGGATGTGTATGACTCAACACTCATATTTTGCAAATTCACAAATGTATATGAAGATGATGTTGAGCTTTGACCAAGTTTCAACTGAATAGATGCCAATTAATGGTCTTGAGTAGAAGCCATGTAAAACTTAGTGGTTTAAACTGAATTTGGAGGGTCACCAAAAGCATAACATTATCTAAACCCATAATAATTTAACTGAAGCCAATAAAGTTCCACCCTTGTAAGGTGGAGTACTGAAATCCGACCAAAGGGTGGTAAATGTCTACAGGTTCAAGAGAAACATATCCTTTCTCTTTCCATGGGCCAACGCCTGTGTACCTTCGCTATGTAGTTAATACTTTCATCTGTCAGCAGGTTCCTTACTCCTCACTTCCATTCATCTCCACTTCCCTAATAGGAGCTTTATGGAAAAGTTTTAGGAAGTGTCAGGGTAAGATATGTTCTCACAGGCTGTGATGTGTTCTTACAAAAATGATGGTGTCATATCCATGTTTCCTGAGAAATATTTTTCACAGAAAAACCTCCTGGCCCACTCTGAAGCAATTTGTGCTTTCTGCCTGACTTCTGGAAGACTGAGGGATGATTGGAAAGAGAGCTTTTACCTCTACCTCGCAGCTCAGCGGTAACTAAACGTCTGATAGTAATTTGACAGCCTGTGTCAACCAAGTTAGCAACTTGCAACAAGCTTCTGTATGGAAAACAGCCACTTCGTGAAAATCATTGTCAAAAATTGCACCTTTGATGACAACCACTTTCTGGGGAAACGAATGTGTGCTTCAGGAGTAACATCAGAGTGTATTTAGAGGTGTCATCTCAGTGTACAACACACAAATGTAAACATTGAGACAACATTTGAGAGTGGAGGAACATTTTTTATGACAGAATATGAACATACAACCCATTGTTTCAAACAATTTTAGTAATGCAAAGACAGCACAGTAAAGACTGTACAAACAACAGTGAAAAGGCATGGATCAAACTTTACACAGACTGTTTCTTTGAGACTGCTTGTATTAATTTATCAAGCTACCCTTCTCCACACCTTCTCATGGCCCACTTTGGGACGTTACCAAATATGCCAACAGTGTTTCCAGCAGGTGCTCTAAAAGACTGCTCTTGCTGGAGTCTTCCCAGCTTTCTGAGGCAATCTATTCCAGTACTTTACCAGCCTTATCTTTTGAAAGCTTACTAATGTTTAATCTCCCTTACTGTAATTTAAGCACACGGTTTTGCTCCTTATTCTTCAGAGTTAGTGTAACTCTGTAGCTAAGTCATTAGAGTTCTCACATAGGGGATGAAAAGGGAGGACCTGAAATGCAGTCTTCACTCAAAGTGCAATTCAGAGTAGGTGCTGCACACTGACTACATCAACTGTTGTCTTAACAGGGAGATTCTCCTTCCCAGATGATAAAAAGTTTTCTGAATTTTAGGTTCTGGACCTAGACAGAATGCAGAGACACTAATTTCATTTCATTTCATGCCTAGGTCTATGTTCTTTGTGGGGTCAGAACTTAAGTCTTTGCAGAACTGAAAGACTCATGCAGAGTTTGGGTTTTTTCCCCTCTGAATTTGAAGACTCCCTAAAAATCTGAAAGGTATAAACTACCCTACATTTTTTTTTTCTTCCCTTATCTCCTTTATTTTAAGGAGAAAAAACTGTAAGGATGACCATTTCAGTGTCAACTTAAGTTGGCATTCTATTGACTCACCTTCAGCTTCAGATTTTCATTGACCACTACGGTTATTCAGTCACATTTTTTGTGAGAACACACCCGCTCCTACCATCCTGGAGCACATGAGCAGCAACTCGGCTCAGATTGCTGTGTGGTGTACAAATCTTAGCTGTATTTAATTAACTGGAAATATTACAGGATCATACAATTCCAAACTGTTACAGGTGTCAGAGATATATATGACCATATCTGTATCTGGCACTCCAGATATTTATCTTTTACTGTCTTTTGATTGATTAATGTTACTCTAAGCTAAAACTTTTCCCACCACTCAAAACAATCCAGCTTTGCATTTTTATTGAGTGCTATTTGAATAGATTACTATGAAAAAAAAATCTCCTGAAAGATTATGTGATTCTTTTTCAGAGTTCTGTAGGCCAGAGATTTTTATTTTTCTTTTTTGGAAGTATTCATTTAATTTAGTAGTTGTGAAACTTCAGGGCTAGAGAGAGAAGGAAATAAATCCTTCATTCTCTCCCTGGAACATGTGCAGCATGCCCTCTGGACCACCCTCAGCCAACAATTTTCAGTAGCAAGCACAGAGCCTGAGCGTCCTCTGTCTCATCAAGGCCATCTCCTCCTGGCAGCTGAAGCAATCTGCTGCTGCTACTGGTTGGACTGGGGAGACCTGAGAAGACTACTAGACATCTGGATCTGGATCCCTGTGGAAGCAGGTAAGAGCTACACATCTTGCGGGACTCCAACAGCCCTGGAAGTTTGAAGGACAAGAAAAATGAGAGAAAAAAGAGATTAATTTGCTATTTTAAGATACCTAAGCAAAAGAATAGTAGCTTTTCCTGTTGAATTTATATCAGTACAGACTCCTTTCCTCAGGGAAGGAAATGTTGAATGAGAAATGAATGAGGTATAAAGTCAATCAGTTATTTTATGCTAACAGTACTTAATTTGAGATGAACATTAGTAATAGTTTGGCACCCTTCTTAGGTACCTAAGGCACAAGGCTGAGCAACGTGCCCAAACTGTGGAACAGCAGCCTGCTGGCACCCTCCTCTTTATTATTCCCTAATGAGATAATCCCAGAGAGAAGTAAAGAGGGCAAAAAAAGAGATTTTTGGCCACACCAAGCAGAGGCCTCCCTGCAGAACCATCCCAGCTCAGTCTTCTTGACCTTAACAGAGGAACCAGTCTGGCTGCGAAGGATCCTCTGGTGCACTGGTTGTCAGAGGGGCCCCACGAGCTTTGCACACACTGTTCCCAGTATGTGGGGTAGGAACTCCCCAGAAACATGCCCGGTGTTTTCCTCTGGAATGCACAGACTTTCCCAGAAGTTGTTACCAGTTTTCTTAAGAAAAACAGACGCTACAAGGAGCTCTCAGGTGCTCTAGGAGTATGCAAGCCAAGCTTCCCTGATGGTCTTTAAATGAGATGCTGTGAAACCTTTTATGCAATTACTTCATAAGAAGTAGCATTGAGGAAAAACAACCTGGATGTGCGGAAGTGTCCTACCTAAGCTACACTGACTGGAAATTCAAAGTCAAAAGCTGTTGTTTAAAAGAGCTCTTGCTCTTTGCAATGGGTTATTGGACCAGGCACCAAGAGAAGATCTTGGTGATATATTTGTGCTATTGGTTATAAAAACAGTTGTAGTTTCCTATCTGAAGATCTAGTTTGCTATTAAAAAATACCACAAAAGCAGTATACCTCCACGAGTCTAGTCAATAGGTAGTATAGACCAAAGTACAAATACGTCTCAAAAGGTATAAAAGCAGGGAATAGAGGGGAAAGGACTTGCTGTTGAAGACCCAGCTTCTAAATATAGTGCAGCATGAGGAAGAGAACTTTACAGTCTGCCAAACTCTAAACTTAGGCAAGTCCCAGAGCATGTCCATGCCTGTATATCTAGTGTGTATGATGGGATAAGAAATGTACGCCCAAATAGCACGCTTATGGTTAGTTCTGCAGAGCTGTTGTGCAGCATTATCCAGAGGCAGAGCCAAGCCCTGTTTCTCTGCACGGAGAGTTCCTCACTCAGATATATATTGCTTCAGTCCAAAATCTTTCCTGGAGGGTCCCCCAAAAATAAGAATATAATATATTAGTGCCCTGCTGACCTAGCTGGGTATTCATTGCTTTTTACATTTCATGTAAGCACATTCATCTCGCTACAGTGAATCCCAAGCAAAGGGGAGAAGCTGCACTGGAAGTACAGTAATCAGAGTCAAGGTTACAAAACTATTAGTACTCTAATTCATACTCATGGGAGAAGATGAAGATTCAGGAAGCCTCTGACAGGAATTGTCTACATTAAGTAAGCTTTTAAACTTCATTCCGCTTTTTAAAAAAAATAATTTATTCTGGATGTTCTTTGAGTCAAAGGGTAAAAACCCACAATGAAATTGTTTCAAACTACACCAGACACTGCGTGTGCCATTCCAGATTGAAAAGAAATCTTGTTTAACAAGAACCCTTCCATCTTTCTCACTCTATGCAACTAGTGTGTTAAAATGATTTCCTTGTCTTACATTTACACTGCTCTATTCGCCTTTCCTGGTCCTGCCCAGTGCAGCTGAGCAATAGCACCTACTCTCATATCTGGGCTGTGCAGATGAATCACACAAGTAGTGGCCTTCTTCCAAAAAAAAAAAGCATGAGTCGATAAATTGCTAGGTTCTCTAAAAGTTTACCCAGTTTTCTTCGGCAGGTTTAGATAAGAAATAACCCCACAAGGCTTACCACATTACGTGTGAAATGCAATCAATATACTATACGGGCATCCAGTTTATAAAGGGACAGCCAATGTATTGCAATAGGTACATGGCATCCTGGTCAATAGTATATTTAAAATCCCTCTCCTCTGTCAGTGAAGCTGGTGCACATGAAAATGGGGATACCCACACATGGTCACATTCAGTAGCTTCACAAAATGTTCTAATTTTAGCTCGCTTTCTTCTCTATTCCTGCTTTAAACATTGCTTGTTGTTATGCCACTCTGAATCCCATAAATGACTTTGAGTCTGTGATGTGTTGATGACAGCCATTTGCTGGGTTGGATTTAAATTTACCTTGTCCCACACCAGTTAAGCTACATCAGACACTGACAGCCAGCGGTCATGGAGAGAAAAATGGGAATGGAATGGTTCAAAACCATTTCTCCCACGAAGTATATAAGGGAAAAGAACTCATTAAGATGAAATGCTACATTCAGAGCAATATAAATTAAATATGGTGTTGACATGCTGGTTGTGGATAACAAAAAAGGCAGACTGCTTTTGTAATAACATGTATTGCTCCTGAAATGAGGTGGAAGGGTGCTACAGCATTCGAGTGTGATAGTTGCTTGAAAGATATTGTCTCTTTGATACAGTGTTCTTTCTTCTCCTCCACCTGAGTTGAGGATGTGCAGCAAAATTATTCCCTATAATGCAGACAACTGGGCATCACTCTTGCAGAAGTAAGGGACATGTGGCCTCACAGCAGTTAAAATACCAAAATTATTGAATAATTTAGGTTGGCAGGGACTCGACTGATCCCAGCCCCAGCTCAAAGCAGGGCCAACCTTGAAGTTAGGTTAGATCACTCAGGACCTGTCCAGAAGAGTTTTGAAAGTCCCTAAGGATGGAGATCCAAAAATCTCTATGGGTGATCCCTTTCAGTGATTGATCACTGCCAGTATGAAAATTGTCCTTCTGACATCTGGCTGATACTGCTCTTACTGCACCATGACCTGCCTTTGCCTCCCCTCCTTTTGCGGTGCACACTCTAGAAAAGACTGGCTGCATCTTTCCTGTAACCATCCCATTAAGAAGGTGAAGACAATGATAAAATTCCCCCTGTAGGCTTCTTTTGCCTCTGGGATAAAGTAACCCCTATCCCCTTCCCATATAGTTGCTCCACAACTGATTGAAAGGTGTGCCTATTTGTAAAATCTGGGATCAGACCCCCGGTACAGCTTACAACACTATTCTAGACAGAACATACCAGCTTCTAGCAGACCTGAGATAGCAGACTATCTCCTTTTCCTTCTTCTTCTCCTCTGACCCTTTATCAAGTTCAGTCCAGCTCACCATGCCAATCACCACACTGGAGCTGCAGTGCCCAGTCTGTCATTGAATGTTCAGGAGGGATCAGTGACTTTCTCCTGGGTAACTAAGGAGTCAGACTATGAGTTCCCATCCATGCAAAGTCCAGACTGACCAAGTAACTCTTGCTAAGATCAAAAAGAAGCATTTAAACACAAGCATTGTTGAAAATCAAGTGCTCATTTGTCACCTGCTTTTGGAGAGGGGATTCATCAGATACAAGCGCACTTTTCTAGAAAGGCACAGAAGTGACATGTTCAAGAATTGTGAAATAACATCATCTCTTTGCTGTGAACTACCTCTTATGAAAATGAGCCATTAATTACATTTGCTTTCCTAACAGCAACTTCAGTGTGCAAAGTGAAAAACATATTGCCGATTTTGCATAAACCATCTTGTGGTAAATATGCTGGGGTTTTTTAAACAGACCTTTTGGGAAAACTGGGAATGAGAACGTTTCCTCCTCTGTTGTGTACGTCCCTTCCACAACAACAATATATCTCAGTGCCCACGCAGGGAGTGGAGACAGGAGCAGGCTGTAAGCTGGCTTTGCACTTTATTGGCTTTCAAACTACAGCTGAGCTGCCTTAAATTATGTCAAAACCACCAGTCCCTAGAGACAAAAAATACAACCGAGGCTGTACAGAAGCTTCATCTCCATCTCTTTTACTGTCTGTGCTTTTCCATGTAGAAGAGACGACTGATGCTGGTTCAACACCTCCTGTGGATTCATCCCCTTGTCGCAGCGAGAGCCTCAGCTGGCCCTGGGCGAGCTCCCATGGGAGTTTGGTGTTGCTGAAGTGTGCAGGGCAGGCTTCATGGTGCCACCCATCAGGTTGGGTATGAGCTCACATAGAACTGAACCTAGTAGAAAAATTCTTCTGTGACCATGCGAATGCTCAGGGTTTCTTTGAAGTGCATGGTAGCAAGGACTCTGCTGAAGTTCTAGGCACATAAGAATTTATAACAGAGTGCATTAAAACATAGATGCTTAAACACTCAGGGTAGAACTGCTCTGACTAAAGGACTCTCAGCTCTGTAACACATTAGGCAAGGGAAGCTTTCAGCAGCTCAGCAACGCCAGCAGCTTTCCCCTTACTTGACATCTTTTATTCAGGAATATCCCAAAAGATGACTTTGAGGGTCTCTCTGCCCAGACCTTCCCAGCTATCCCATGGAGACAGAGAAAGCTGAAGGATATGAGGAACAGGATTGCAAGGGCTTGGTGAAATGCTGATCGTTAGGCTCTACTCCTAGATACTCTGTGGTTTTACTATATATATTCGTTGTTAACTCCCAACATAGGCTTATTATAGAGAAACTCGATGTCTTGAGGGTTATATTTGGAATTGCTGAAGCAAGAAAATGCTAAAATTGCAACTGCAGCCTACTGAAACATTGAATTTGCTCTCTAATTAAAATTTCTAGTATAAACTTGAGCTACTTCTGCATGCAGAGCATTTTCCCCTGTCTCTGCCTAATGTTTATATATCCAGTCTCAGTGGATGACGAATACAATTTTCTTTTCTGAGACCACCCCCATTTTAATTACAGTATGTTCTTTTTCAGCTTTTAGTCTGTGGCACTGAAATGGTTTTGGTGTTTCCACCTCAAATGATACAAATTTTCTGGAGTGCAAGGGATTAAGGAATTTATATATAATAACGAGTTTATATATGTGTATATGCATGTATTATATGAGGTTCTATGTATTTGCCTTTATACATACATGTATAAAAATAGATAAGTATTTATGTAATATTCATATTATTTATAAGTAACACAAAGACCACACCTGGATAATGGAGAAACAATCTTTTTTCTTTCTTCTTTTACTGTCCAAGGAGGGATTTGTGTTTGCTGTGAACCCATCCCCTGCATACAGCTGCAGTGTCTTCAACAACCCAACACACTGCTCTGACAGTGATGCCACAGCGGTGATTCATATCTATTTATATTTGATCTTGTCTTCTGTCACCAGTGTCGGACTTCAACACCCTTCCCCCTCCTCTTTTAGTTTGCTTCAGTGCTGATTTTTCCACAACTGGCAATGGGAAGCTGTGTGCAGCTTGATAGCAGACAAAACTGCAGGGCTTAATGAACTGTGTATGCCGTTAAGCACTGCAGCAGGAAGCAAAAGTTCTAGTAGATCTATTAACAAATTCCAGTTTTAGAAAAATTATAGAGTATTTTGAGGAGGAAAGGAAAGAGATAGGAAGGGAATATATGACCCTCAGGTTTTAGGTTGAAAAAGCAAAATGAAATATTCAAGTAATATTGCAGACATCTATAGCTGTAGATACGTGATGTGCACCGAGGCAGGACAGTGTGCTTCTGGCTGAGGTAGCAAAATAAAGCAGACTTTGTTTCTAAATATATTCCCTTTCAACAGTGATGTATATCCACAAAACAATCATAAGGTTTTTTGAGATAAGAACTGCAGAAAGACTTTAAGAGTATTGTGCAATTCAGAACTGTACATCCTCTGGCTATTATTTGAGCTCCTCTGGCATTAAGGTAGCCTTAAAATGAAGAAAGCTGATAAATCACATTGGTCCTGCCACAGCACACCTCTGTTCACAGGTGGCGTATGTCCTCCCTCACCAAAATTATTATAGACAGTCACATTGTAGCTAGGCTTGTAACATTTATTTTATCCTTTCAATTCTGAGTGCAGAAATACTTTAGCAAAACAACTTTTTCAACATCACTTATTTGCATGTATTTCATGTATCCTCTTTGGTGACTGCTGTTTCTTCTGTCAACTGTAAGGTCTGGGACGCTAAGAGAGTCTTGCTGTCAGTTTATTTATCTGTCACTAAATGGCATCCTAACACTTATGGATGTGTTTCTGGAGGTTATATCGAGAAACGCTTGTCTCCAACAACCTCAGCTGAACTCTGACTGTTCAGGAGCTGCCCCCCAGCTGTGAAATTTCATGTGGTTCCTGACCCATGATGGGAGATGACAGCTGACCCTGATCGCAGGCTGAACAGGAGCATAAGCATTTCTGACACACATACCATGTCCAGATTGAGATCTAGAAACATTGGTGTAGATAGTCTGGAAATCCATTCTCTGGTGCTAGAAAAACCCAGCTACCCAGGTTTCTCAACACAAAGCAAAGGAGACTCAGTTCTACTCAAACCAAATCTCAGTTTACTAAACCTTATTTGGGGCCTGAGAGAACAGAAAACACCAGCGTGATCGTTTTCATAAATAATGAAAGAAAAATCTCCCTCATGCGCTCAGTAGTGAACAACTGAAGGTTTTATTTGAAAGGGCAGAATTCAGTCGGTGAATTCATTGCTATAGGAGACCTACTCAGTCTGCCACTGACACAAATAAAAATGCAGCCAGCACACAGAGAAGGTGGTGTAGAGGAAACAGATAAAACAGAACTGGTTATTTTTAACTGCCATTAATATTACAAGAGCAAGAGAGACAAAGGGAGCAGCTTCAGAATTCAGTGTAGTGTTCTCATTAACGCCAGCAAAATAGTTTCTAATGAGATGTGTCATATCAAATATAATGCAAAATGAAGGCAAGAACAGACATCTTAATAAGACAATCTTAGCATCAAATATATATTTAAAAAGTATCCATGTGAGATTCTGAACAAAATCTTGACTTAATGCAAATAACAGATACTCCCTTTACTGTATGTTTCAGTCTTTTAGTTGTACAAGAATATTAACATTTCCAAAAAGAACAAGTATTTTACTAAGACAGCAAGACAAGCTGCCGAGCATATATTTCTCAGCTTGAATCACAAAACCACTCATTTACTTTATGCCAATGATTGGGATGATAACTTGCAGTATCAAAGACACTTTATAAAATGTTTGACTGCAAAGAATAGAAAGAGAACATGATTCCCATAATCTCTTCCCTCAGCTCTGATAAAGAGGCTGTTCAAAAATATAGATGCTAGTTTGAATAAATGGTATCAAACCCACCTGTATATGTTTGCTTTCTGTGAAAATGAAGAGAGGAAAAATAGAACTAGGATCATGTGATCAGAAGATACTTTAAAAGCCCAAGATGTCCCTGGAAATTCTACTAAGTGAAGCCTGATAAAACATTTTATCCAGAAAAATTAATGTGTAAATGGTATAAGCATTTTTTAAAAAGTTGGACCTCTGCTAGAAGCTGTGTATTTCTCTGAGATCTATCTATCTATCTATCTATCTATCTTTCTGTCTATCAGAAAATAACTTTTGATAACAGAAGCATCTGATATTTCTTTCTTTCCTGTGACCTTTCCTGAGACATTATACTCCCAACGCTTTTTTTTTTTTTTTTTTTTACAATGACTTGTGATAATAAATTTAATTAGTATCACTCAAGTACAGGAAAAAATCAGTATCCCATCCTATAATCTCAATTACATAACTGAAGTATTAGTCCAGCTGTAAAGAACTGAATATTCACAGTAGATTTGTTCAGGAATGATCTATTGATTAAAAGATCATTATAGTGAACTGTGAATATTAATTTACAGGCTATCTGTGAACAGACAAGACTAATTAAAGATGTTTATCTCTTGGATGACTTGCTCATCTCTAGCAATCCATATTCTTGCTGTCTAACAAAACAGTTTTACAGATAACAGTAATTNGTCTAACAAAACAGTTTTACAGATAACAGTAATTTCAGGCATTGTAACAATATTAGCTGATGATGTACTCTGCATGCCATGAAAATCATAGTAGAGAATAAATACAGCACTTTAAAAATAATAGGAAAACAACTGCCTCCTCTAGACACTCATTTCTGAGATGAATTAGCATTTATTAGCACAAGCATTTGTAGTGGCCACTCAGTTGGATCAGGAAACTGACCTGGATCTAAATTAACTTGACATGGTAAATGTGGATTTTAAAGATTATCTTCATTTCTCCTGGGTGATGACATCCTGCTTCTGCCTCCTGAAAAGCACTATCCTGCCTACTTTGAAGGAACTTTCTCATTTTGATTCTGAAATAAAATAAAACAGAGCTTCCTAAATCTGTTCTTGCAGAGGAGACTTGTTATTCTGCAGCCAAAATACGTTCAGATTTCAAAAGCTGATATTTTTTCTTCACAAGGAAAAGCCATTAAGGAAAAGCAGGTGTCTGAAAACAACATCAGCAAAAAACCTTGTTTTCCATCTTCAAACCTCCTAGATGGATTTTTTTTTCAGCAGCCTTAGCTTGAACTCACCATAGACCTTCCTACTACTCCTGTTCCAGCACAGCATGAAGAAAATTTGACAGAGCATAACTTTGTAGCTGTCAGGATGTACAAAGATCCCTGTGAACATTTGTT
>WEIS01074282.1:0-11005 GCA_013389965.1 Todus mexicanus | reverse complement strand
CTGGATTAATATCCATGGCGAAGGACACATCCTAAATCCTAGAAGAGGACACGCCTGAGACAGTGACAAGCTAAAGAGGATGGGAAAGAAACAAACCAACCTTGACAGTGTCAGTTAGAAGGCTGCTGCTCTGGAGCAGGCTCTGCTGCAGTGTTGGGAAGAGGCTCTCAGACTCTTGGTACTACCACTCTACCATCAGCTATAGTCTCCAAAACACGCTTGGACAGACATTGTCTCACCAGCAGTACAAGCTCTTGAAGTATGCAGCAACCTGATATTACTTTCTACCAGCCCTCAGAGCAGGGGTCTGGATGGGAGAGCAAGAACTCCCACCCATCCTGACCACTTGGACAGAGGGTGCTCTGTGGTGTCATCTGCCTTTTCTATCTACCGCTTTCCTTTTTGATTGAGGAATACTGATGTACAAAATGGACATTTATTCAGGCTGTAAAGTCAGGCATTTCATTACTAGAAAATGCTACAGAGTTGCTGAGCAACCATAGGCCTGAACCTTAATTAGAGCACACACCTTAGGAGCCAACCATTAATTACATGATCACATGCCATTTTTTACCCCCACAAGTTACAAAAGATTAATTGGCTGAGCAGACCTGAGCATGTTTTATACAGATTCCTTGGACCTCAGCCCAGCTGTTACCCAAGAGAGGTGTGTGCAGAGCACTCGGCCATGGGCTTGTTCTAGTTGCCCAATCTGTGTGAATTGCACAGGTAAGGGTTCATCCCACCGCGCTCATTTCAGTTTCAGTCCCCCAATTTCTTCTAAAAGGCCATGCAACATAAGGAGTTATCTTTAGTTATATTTTCTGAGGGGTCTGTGATGTTGTAGGTAAATTTATTGTCCCACCAAACCCACCTGAAAGCAGTTGTTTGTTCTCTTGCCACATTCTCATGGCTGAGAGCTGAAGCTGCAGCTGGGAGCTATCTGGCTGGCATCTCTTGTTGCTCCTGCTGCCATACCAGTGACAGGTAAGGGTTTGGTCAGAAGAGGGGCTGATCCCACAGAATTTCATTAAATCCTCAGCCAAGGGTTTGTCAGCAGCAGCTGGGTGAACTCAGCATGACCTAAAGGGATGTCTGTGGAGCCAGGGGAGCTGTTACACCCACGGTGCAGTATGTACTAAAGCAGATCAGCGTCACAGTACTTAGCACCCAACTAGGTCAATCCTTCATGTGCTGTAGTACACAGTGTAAGTGCACTTAGTGGTGAGTGAAAGTCTAGGACTGGCGGATAAGAAGCTAGGAGTTGATGTATACAGGGTAGGATGTGTCCTTCCCCATGAATACTAATCCAGCTTGCGCTCTCCAGTATTTACATCACTAACCACAGTTACTTAACCCGAGTTTCCCCGAATCTTCTGAAGGCTTTTTCTCCTTGCAGCCACATCCCATGCAAGAAACCACAGTCTTGCTTGCTCACGGTTGAGAAGATCTTGTTATCAGATAGCATCCCTGCATGTAAGGCAAGCAAGGTCACTAGCTCTTGCTCACTCAACGAGGGTCTGTGTTGCAAAGATGCTAAACTATCAGCTCTCTGGCTGTGGGATTTTCATTAGTCAAATGTCCAGTTTTCAGTTAGAGTAAAACAAATAAATGCATATAGTCACCTGCACCTCTCCTATAAGCTCAACCAGGTCCTGAGCTTCCTGTTGCAACCCACCCTCACATTGCTCCAGCTTCTGTTTCATGGAAGGTAGACCTTGCTCTGCCCTTTCTCCCAGAAGCTATCTTACCCATGTGTCCTGCTTCCTACTGCTGCTGTATCATCACCTGCGAATCATGTGGCCGATGCTTATCTTTGCCACAGACTACATCTCTTTTCCTTCCCCCTTTTCAGCCTCACATGCAAAAGCAGGGGAAGAAAGACAGCCAGTGCTGCTCTCCACCCCAGGTTTTAACCTGGTCTCACATGTTCCTTGGCCCTTTCCTTGCTCTACTGCTGAAGTAAATGGCATACAAGAGATGAGTCTTCTGCTCTTTTGTCAAAGAGGCAAGAAAACACATTTGCTACAACTCAGCCTGGCGATGTCTTCTATTTCACTCCTGCAGTAGCTTCTTCAGCAATTGACAGGTTTCATCCAAGCCTGGCAGTTGGATAGATGCAAAGACAAATAACTTCCAGCAAAAGTCATCCCTCCTCCCTCTCCTATAACTGGGGACAGGAGTGACCACACTTCAAATGTCTGCTAGATTTTTTACTCCCGTTTGATTCTTACAGCTAATTTGCTTTTTGCCAAATGAAATAATATCCAGTGTGCTGCCAAAACAACTTGAGGGAGAAAAGTTTTATGGGGGAATGGATAATTTTGAAAATACCTGTGGAGAAAAAAGAAAACCTTCATATAACATAATGTTAAGCCTGTTAATGGTGAGATACAAATCCTAAAGCACTGTGCTCTTCATTGTTTAGCTGGCGGTATTTCTGGATGGAAAGAGCCTGCACCTTTATTATCAGTGATGAGACAGACCATCTCAAGTTTTTAAAATAAATCTCTCTCTCTCCCTGACACATTCTTCTGAAATGGTGCATATCCTTGAAGCATTTGTTTCTCTGGGAACATGAGGTACCGCCAGAAAAGTACTTAGATCATTTATTACTCCTGAATATTTAGAAATCGTTAACCTTTACACACTCCACCCAAGGAAACACTGGGAGAGGCTGCAGCATTTTTTTAACTCTTTCACTTCTGCTCCTCATTTTTAACCTCTCATTCTGTTGCATATCTGCTTATGACCAAACATTTTTATGTGTGTTTTATGGTCTGGGTGATTCTGCAGTCTTATAAGGATATAGAAGATGCATTTTTGCTTGGTGTCAGAGAGATCTATGTTGAAGTCTGTTTCCACTCTTTAAAGCATTAATGTATCCAGATGTTACCAGAAATGGTGAATGGGTCCAGCTAAAATGGAGAACAGATGGGATCTTTGCTCCAAACTCTTTTAGGGTCAAAGGCCAAATCTATTCCCTGTTCTGTCTTTTCATATGAAATTAGAAATGGAAATAATAAAGCATGTCAAAAGGCTGTTTTCCCTCTACTTCTAATAGACAAAACCTGGAAATAGATTTAAGCCCAATAAACCCCATATATAGTTAAACTTTCCCACTGGTTGATGAGCAGTGGAAGACAAAAGCGGACTGGGTGAGTAGCTCCTTATTTCCTGGACCTAAGTCTGGAAATCATTCCCAGATTCATACAGTTCCCAGCATCTCACAGCTGGATCCCACTTGCCACATGCCCATTGTGAAGTGGCATTGCGTGCAGCTCAGCTGTGGGATCCTGGTTACAGACTGCAGTGCATTAGAGCTTGACATTTGCTCTTTGGCCCTGCCTTCAGGCCACACAAGGATAAAGCCAAAGGCAACCCCTCTTCTGTCTTTCATCCTCTGCATGAGGCAGTATGAAGAGAAGAACAATGTATTCTTGGCAAGGACCTGTTTTCGAGAGGGCATTAGTATTAAGAATATAGTTAGCAAAATAATGCCATTATTTATTTTTTTCAGACATCCTATTTCAAACAGTAGGCATGCTGGACCAAGCGAAATCCTTGGGATACTCTTCTGTGTTGAGCAAAACTTTAAGTGAATTAAATCTTAAATCTAGCAAACAGTTTCAGCCAAAGAGGGCAATTCTGAGAAATTGCAGTCAATGCAGTGTGATGATTTCAAAGCGAGACAGCTCAACTTTTCAGTTCAAAACATTTGTTTTTGTTTTGAGGTTTTCCTGCTGGCAATAATAAAAAGGGGTGAAAAGTTTAAACACAAAAATGGAGTGTTTTGTTTCAGGTTGAACCAAACACTTTGCTTGATCCGAAGTGGAATTTGGGGGTTTTATTGTTTTACCAAGAAAATACAGTTTAGTTTCCTGTCAACCCAAAACATTTCTTTTTAATTGTAGGCTTGCTGTGCTAAATTCAAAAGTCAGTTGTTTCTACTGCTCTTTAGGAAAAACACTCAGAAATTATTTTTTTCTGGGAAGTGAGGTGAAGTTTCATAGAACAGTGTATGTGTGTGGGGGAAGGTGGTGAGGGAGCAGAGCTGAAGATGAAAGCTAGCAACTGATGAAGGTCCAAATAGCACTGTATGGCATTATGGTTGACCAGGTCTTGAACTATCCTGGATAGTTATTATTTTACAGCAGGATAGTAGCTGTGGGGCTGGGCTCCTCTTGCACAGTCCATCTGTGGACTAGCTGAGCATTGCTGCTCTGCTCAGGCCGTTTGTGCTGTAACCCCGTTGGAAGGATGGGACTGTGCCCTGTGTGCAAGCAGCTGCTGGTGCTTGTGGCCCCACTGCCACCANAGGATAATGAGTTGCTGCCATGCTTGCGTGCATTATGCAGCCCTGTAATACATGCCACGGTATTTCTGAGTGTGTATAACTCAAGCTTTCTTCTTGCTGTACTTCTATTCCTACCATTTACACTTCAATGGTAGGAATATTACTACCTCCATAAGCTGTTCATTGATTTTACCCCTCTACTGGATTGCCAGCCAAACCTGGGAAGGAAACAGGCAATTTTTGGAACCCTTCCTCAAGCTGCAAGGGTCTCTATGTGTGTCTGTCTCTATGTGTCCCACACAAGATCCTATCCACAGGAGGACCTGAGACCATCATGCTCCATGGACAGTGTCCCCACCACATCAGCCAAGAGGAACCTTTCCCCTAGCTGAGCACAGCACTAAGCTTGTCTCAACTAGAAGTCAGACTTTGGTTATCTCACAAATTACTGTGTTAAAAAAAATCTTTATGGGGTGAGATGTTGGTAAACAAGAGCTTGCTGCTCTTATGATTCACTACCTTCTTACGCACTTTAAGGGTAAATTTCTCCACCCTCCTACGGCTGTGGGGAACCGCAGACACAGTGGAATCAGTGCTCTCCCACAGGCAGCCAGCGTCCCCCCAAAGTGTGTGAGGCTGTGGACAGCATTTTACTTGGCAGCAGAGGTCAGGGGAAAAAGACAATGTGCGACTGTTTGTCAAGGCAGTGAAGGGCTCCTCAGAAAGACCTGAGAAGGGTCCAAAGCACGTTCTGGAGCTGTCCTCTGTGAGCCTTGCAGGAGCGGCCAAGGCTGTGGCACAGGGGAGGGGAAGGCAGCCAAATGCTGCTGGGCAGGCAGGCAGGGTGGTTTTGTGGGCAGGGAAGGGTGAGGCGGGCAGGCTGAGCTGTGAGACAAGCCTGGCTGCGGGTTCCCTCTGTGAACACCAGTAAGCATCTCACGTTTTGTGTGCTCTGCTTTTCCTCTTTGGCAAAGGGAAAGATCTGCCATGCTTCATTTCACCACAGGCGTCATGAAGTTTCATTGACAGAGGTCCCACCAAAAAGCCTCTTACCACCCAAATGGACACTGATGTGTACCATAGGCTCTTACAGCTTCAGTGTGTTCACACTGAAGAGGGAAGCCCTGTGAATATATACTCCATCTGTTCAGCTTCATATTGGATCTCCGTGTTGAAGCAAGCCACACATAATACTTGCTGGTTCTTGAAAGTAATACAGTCACATCAGTATGGCACTGAGCCTAGCTAATTAGCCCATCTTGGCAGGTCTAATTAGGCTGGGCAGGGAGCCACGCTGATAGAGCTACACTTCTGTGGGTTCCAGCTCTTGTTTGGTCCCATTCAGCGTAGATATCTGCATTCTATCCATGCCGTGCTGTAGACATACCACCAGTTCTTCCAGGACCCTGGCAGCAAGACTCACAGAGAGGCCAGCTGAGGACTGAAGAGAATAGCTGGAGCTGATGGTCTGAAAGGCTGCTTCTTTCTCCTAAGACAAGTTTTTGGAAGAAAAAAAGAATCATGCAGACTTTTCTTTGCTGTTTTAACTTACTGTGATGATTTCTGAAAATATCCCAAACCCTGGGGTCCCAGATTAGGTCAGACAGTTTTGTGCTCTGCTCAAACCCTTTGTGAGATGGAGGCAGTGACTCTGAGGGGAAAAGCTACAGTGAAGTCCCAGTCAGAGTCTCCTGGTGGATGCAAATCCTAATAATGAGTCTGTGCCTCCCTTTCCCATTCCTTACCACGGGCTGTGCCCTCTTTTGGGCTGACCACTAGATGGGTCTCAGTTTGTTATCAGCTGAGAATTAGTCTTGATTTGGCTGTACCCGCCACTGTGGCACAAAGCTGAGATGGCCCTCACATTCTCCTTGCAGTTAGCGTAATCTCATGAAGGCAAAAAGCAAGGGCAAGAAATGAAAGCAGCATTCCCCTGGCTGTGATGAGCCCTGCCATGGGGTGTAGCTGGAGGCAAAATTGTTAAAATCAGTTGGAGGAGAAGTGAGGAGGTGGATACCAAACCATGGCTAGCGGTGGAGGCAGGAATCCAGATGGCCACCCTCCTAGATCAACACTGCAAACACGAGAACTGAAAAGAGAAACTGTCACAAAAGTAAACAGCATAAGAGACAGGGCTGTAATGCTTGAACTGGCCACTGTCCAGGTGTCCACCCTCTTATCGCACAACGTGCTGCAGTCAAACACAGGAGTGGACCCTGAGCATCTGCGCCCGAAGCACCTAATGAGTGTTTGCATGGCAAGTGGAGTAGGAGGCTGCTGCAGTGCAGAGCAAAGGAGTGGAAAGGAGGCTTTCGAGCACGTGGCAGGCTGCCTGGCCAGCACAGCATGTGGCAGGGGAGGAAAGACATGAAACAAAAGCCTTCCTGCAGGAGCAAAGAGAAGAGACCCACTGCTGACAGAAATGAAACAACACAGCCCGCTGCGGAGGCCAGAGCTCCTGGGGCAGGCGAGGCCAATAGTTGTAAAAACAGAGTTTTGAAGTAGGAAATGTAACATGACTACAAATTGCCTCGCTTCCCTCCTCTGATTCCCAACTCCCATGGCGTGTAATGGGATGCTGAGCAGCCAGGCAGTGAGTTGGCAGCAGGATGGGGAGGAGCTCCTACCTGCACTGGTGTAGGGCACCCATAGAAGAGCTTGGCACTCCCACCCCTCTGACCTCTTCCCAAAACACAGAACTGCCCCAAATAGGAATATTCCCAGCACCAGTGTTTCCCTGCCCAGCATCAGGGAAGCTGTTTTTTTGGAGGCTGTCTGCCAACAACAATAATACAGTGCCATTAATTCCCACCAGACCCTACTCACAACAGCCAAACTGGACAGATAATTTACAACTGACATATCTGTTGTGGAGACAGGACGCAGGCATTTTTACCAACAGGTCATCTGAGCCTCACAGCAGAATCAAAACACATGGCGTAAGATACATTTTCCTCCTGTTTCCATCCTGGCTGTACCACAGCTTTTGGCTGGGCAGAGAGATGGTGGAGGACTTCAAGTTTTGCAGTCACAACTCTGGTCATTGCTTAATCTTCTGTTTTAGTGGATCTTTTTACCAAAAATGTTTGACATGAATGGTGGGATGAAAAAAAAAAAAAAGGTGACTGAGGTGACTGGAAAGGATTTCTGCTGCACTGTTTACATCATTTGCATTTTCTTCAGAGCCACAGAAGTTAGTGATGGAAAAGCCATACTAAGTCGTTGAGGGTGAACTTTTCCAAGGCTTTAAAATCACTTACCACTCTGACAAATGACCTCCAGAGAAATTCTGTGTGGCAATTTCAGCTATTGCAGCCCACCAATGTCTTTTCCATTCCTTGGCTGGAAGTTACCATCCCCACCACAGTCAACAGGAGAGGACCTATGCCTGTGCGTCAGCAGCTCCATTTAAGAAATCAGGCAATGAAGTACAACTACTGAAGTGGAGTCAGCCTCCTGCTGTTGGCTGCTTTGGGGAGAAGCAAGCACTCAGAGAGGGGCATGGAGGAGAAGCAGGAGAAACTTCAGACTGGTCTTCTCCTCTGCATCTATCAGAGTTTGCTGAGGCTTTAATTCCCATGTAAAAAGTGACCTGTGGTGCCATGTAGGATCCTCAGAAGTCTGATTCTAGAGTGAAATCACTCAAGAACAAGCCTGCAAAGGAAATTGGATGCATACATAAACAGGTAGGAATCAAGGAAGACCTATAAAAATGCCCATCAGGCTAAACTCTCAGCTGTCATTAAAATGCAGAGGAGGGAGACACTGAAAGAGCAAAAGCAATGCAGCTTGTATTTTCTACAAGAGAAAAAATTAGAAGCAGGTTAGCAGTTTTTTTCTGATTTTCTCCCTCCTCTTAAATTTATCCCTATTCTTTTTCATTCTCTCTTTCCTGGGATTTCCCCTCCCCCAAAGACCACTTTTTATGTTTTTATTTTTCATTTTCAACAACATCTTTTGTTTCAGCATGGAAGTTCGCTGCTCATTGAAATAAAACAAAGATACCCCAGGGATATTATGGACTGAATACCAATTTCTAACACCAATATTCTGGAAAGGAAAATAGTCCTGCATGACTGATGAGATTGCTCGGTATTTGTTGAATCTCTGAGTTGTTTAGATGCCACCTCAGATCAGGAAGATCCAGTCGGTCTTCTGCTTGTATGGTCTTAGGAAAGGCCATCCTGATGGGAGACTTTCAGCTTAAAGTGTAAGCTGGTTGGCTAACACGGGGTATGCTTCAGCTGACCCTGGCAGTCACTGAGATATTGAGATTTCGCTGGATGTTCTGTTTCAGTGGAGTTACCTGTCTTCCTACTGGTAACTCCAGCAGGCAATTTGTACCACATATTTTAGACTTCTTTGACTTTGAACCTTCTTCTTCAGAGGAAACATCCCTTTCATCTCTGTTCCTCTACCATGTGTAGCTCTTGTGTCTCAGAAGGCATGTGAACAACAAATGCACTTAAAGAAGGTGAAGCAGGTAGTTATTCTTACTGTAGTTATTATGACTGTATAATTATTTTCAAACTATGTCAATGTGAAAACTCACATTTTCCACCCACTGCCTATCTGGGTAAGCCACCTGTGGCACGGAGATCTCTTGTAGTGTGCTGTCCCTGTGAAATCTTAGAAGGAACAAGTCATGGTAGTGAAAATATTCTATGACCACTGGGTCAGGAGAAGAGACTGGTGGAATCCAGAGGTGCCTGAACACAGATTTCATAAATAAATGAGTGATGGTGTAACAATTGCACGACAGTATGAGATGGCAATATTAATCCCAAGGAAAAATGGCATCCTTTTTTTTCTGATCTTGCTCTTGCTGTAGCAGGTGAAGTCCTGGTCCAACAGTGTTGTCATTGACCAGCAAACATGACTTACCTCTGCCTATACCTATAGTTCATCTGTGTTGCCTACTGTTTGAGAAATGTGAGAGGCAAAGAATCACTGCTCTTGATATGTCCTGAACTGCTTTTGTGCAGTCAACATGTTGGACTGAACCTCTACATGAGGACCTTGGAGGAAAGCACTTCTTTGGATTCTCTTTGTTCAGAGAACTCTTTGGTTTAGGAGGCCTGAGAAATTAAGTTGGTGGGATAGAGAGAACTGGAGGAAGAGTGAGGGGGGAAAAGAGCGAATGGATGCAAGTTATTTTATTATGAACTTTTCATGAAATAGCAAAGGTAGAGTCGAGGGTGGGGAGGACGCTAATTTACAGCAGAATGTTGTTATTGCAGCCCTTTTTCAACCAGTCATGTTACAGGAAGATAAATAAAGCCCAAGCCAAATCTTCCCCTGGGCTAAGCCTGCTAGTTTGGAGATTTATGTGCAACTTACATCCAGCCTGATAATTCCACTGCACGCCTGACCGAAGGTCTTCACTTGCAGAGTAGGATGTTGTTAAAGGCACCGATATTCGGAACTGGAGCACAGCAGGACGCTGCCTGATGAAGCTGTTACTAAATTTTGGTGGCCAAAAGCAACTTGTTGATCTCTGTGAGTGCATTGCTTACAACACTGGTTTTGGGGCTGTCTCACAGTACAGCAAACATGAGGCTTTTTCTGTCACTGACCATGCAGAAAAACCAAGCTCTGTTTGTTCATCTAGAAAATGCTTACACTAGCTATTTTCCCCACTGAAACTCAACTTTCCTAATTCTGTGTGGGAGGCCTTTTTTTCCCTAGGCTTTTTAAAGTAGTATCAGTATTATGGCTAATGAGGCAGTGGAAAGCAAGCTGGTCCATTCACTGTAGTTAATGACTCCATTCCCATGAGCCTAATCAAAGATTTGTACATTTAATTGCTGTCAAGTCAGCTCTAGCCACCTGCCATTTCTGCCACACCTGAGCTCCCTTCTCTGTGGCCCGTGATTCTAAATGAATCCATCTCTTTTTCTAAGGGAAAGAAAACAGAGCTGCCAAGCAACCCTGAAATGGTGCTTTACCCTTAGAGCAAAGATCAAACAGTCTGTGTTGTCACTGAGCAATATGTATGCTAACTGACTGTGGCACAGATTTGTCGAAGATTTATTATCCTCATATTGAAGATCAGGGAAGTGAGAACCGTACCCTTGTCTGGACATGTCCTGGACTTGAGACAGGCTTCTGTCAGAAGCAAAAGTGATTTTTGTTGGCTCACCACTGAATAAAGTTGAACTACATTTATTTTTTATTTTCTGTGATGGAAAATACCACTGAAGCCATTATTCCACTCCTGCAGTGAGTTGGTATGGTATTTTGACCAACCTTTGCCCTCAGCATCACGATTCCTAAACATCCTGTCTTCTCCGTAGGGAATTGATGCAGGAAATGTTGTGGGGCCATGTTCTCTTGAATGTAAGAGATAACTCCTGTTCATTGTTCCGGGAAAGAAAAAAATAACAAAAAAAGCCAACAAAAACCCCATCCAGTTGCTGTTAATATATTGTGAAAAGAAAATGGTTTTTTGTAACCCTAGGTAGGTCAGCTTACCTCTGTCCAGGCAAGTGTGACTCCTAAGAGTCAGAGATCTAATGCCATGTATTTCTTCAAATGCATCTCCTCAGAAATTTTTGAAGTTGCTAGGAAAGATGCAGTCTATGAAGTTGCAGGTTTTTAGGTAGGTGTTCATTCTTTAGCCTTGTTTCCTAGTGAAGTGAAAATTATGGGATCATATGGTGTGATCAGTCTGTCTGATCATCCCTCGCTAATCTGTTTTCTATTCTT
>WEIS01074273.1:0-11661 GCA_013389965.1 Todus mexicanus | reverse complement strand
GCAGGGTAACAGGAATTTACTTTGAGCCCTTGTCCTTTGACGTAATGCACAGGTTTTGTTTTCACTCACCAAAATGGAGCAACCCCAAACATAGTATTTTGACAGAATCAGTGGGGATTGTTGACCTAGTGCCTTGAATTGCTGTGGAGAAACCCTTCTCCAGAGTTTTTTATCCTGTTACCAAGTGATACATGGTTGTGATTCCAAGCCAAATATGGAGTTTTGCTCCTGAAGAGCAGCAAGGGATGAAAGCTCCCAGGTTTACTTGAAGACTGCAGTTTCCCTCCCATTGGCAGCCCTGGTGACGCCACCAGGACAGCAGGAAGGCTACTGCCTTTCACTGCATAGCATGTCACTCTTCATCTGATGAGTTCACTGACAGCTCCCTGATGCTGGATCCTCTAGGGAGGAGCATTTAATGGCTCTAATTATAGTAGCAGGATGTGTAAGCTGTCTTTTGTTATGTTTGACTTCATGAAGCTACAGAGTGTGCTCATGTTCAGTGCCACACAATGACCAGAGACCCTCCGTAGGTCTGGCAAGAAGGAGCTGGTAGTTGTGAGGCTGTGCTTCTTAATGAGAGGCTGCTGCTCAGCCTTAGAGGATCTCCTGCATTCAGAGTTAGACATTATGAGTTGAAGAGCTGCAGGGGAAGCTCTTTAACAAAGCTGATGAGTTGGAAGGTGAGTGCCAGGTTTTTGGAAACCTTCCGTCAGTATGGTTGTCTTCCTAGCTGATGCTTGGAACAAACAGAATGTGGACATGTCCTGGGTATTACAACCCGTACTCCCTCCCTGAAAGCCCAGAAAGATGAATAGTTGCAACAGGAGTCACTGAAAATTGATATCCTGATACTCTGGGTGCATAGGGGAGGTGCAGCTGTTGAAATGCAGGGAAACCTGCTGGGGGAGTCAGAAATGAGGTTAGCTGGTGGTGAGATGATCCTCTGGCATTTACAGGTTTTGCTGTTTAATAGGGGGAATGCAGAAGAGGGTGTTTTTTCTTAAATGTCACTTCATGAACATGGTGATTAAAGTGCTTACACTGGAAGTGAGATTTTGGTGAAATGGTTTTCTTTTCCGGAGAGAATTTCAACTCACCTCATCTAAATTAGATGCTTAAGGAATTAAATGATTAAGGTACTCAGGAATCAGAGGAAGAGTCTTTCTGTGCCCTTCTATGCTGCCAGAACTGCTTCTGCATTTTACACTTAATAATTACCAGAGTACAAGTCCATTCCTTTATCTTGCTTCAGGTTCATGAAACACTAGTCACTACGTGAGAGGTTTTTATATAAGCTAGAAATGCTCATGCACACTATCCATATAGACATTATTGCTATTCACATTCCTATTGTATTGGTGGTTCTGACATATATGAGTGTTTCTCAAAGCTGTGCTTCTCCATTTCATTATGGCTGAGAAATAATGAAAGTAAGCATGAAAGTGATTCTGTCCTCAGTGGGCAAATTTGGACATCTTAGTAATGATGAGTTGTCCTTAGGGCTGCTGTAAGCATGTTTGCTTCCTTGCATGGACAGGGCCTCCCCAGTCTGGGCAGTGATTCCAGGCTTTATCCTTAAAACACAGATGAATTTAGCTAGGAGAAGCAGTAAGTTCTGAGGGACATTGCAGATAAGCACAAAAGGATTCTGATATTTTATGTGCCTAGGTTAACAGATGGCAGATGCAATGCAGTACACATTAATGTAGAATAAATAATGAATCTTAGAGAAAAGAATAAGAGGAAACATCTGCTGAATTGAAACATGATGTATCATATTGACTGAGAGAAGAGCAAGTTACCATGGAGAAGTTCTCAAAATGGGCAATAGAAAGAGCAAGAAACCCTTTTACTGCCTTTTTTATTATTATTTTTTTTTCGTTAAAACACAGTGTGTTCATCTAGTGTGGTATCATTGCTGTGCAGGAACATGTATATATTTGTTTATTTCATGCTGGCTTGTAGAACATGTACAGCCATACCCCATTGCCCATCAAGGGCATGATTCTTGAGAAAGGTGCCAGTGATTGAACAGAGAATGAATCAATTCTTCCCGTCTGAATTAATGTAGCAATAGTGGGATGGTCCAAGGGCTTAAGAAATGTACAGCTTCATGCTTAGGAGGAAGATCTAGTAGCTCACTCTGAAACCTTTTGCATGAACCCATGAATGGGCCAATTTATGGTAATGCTGCTCTACAGAAACTGGGGAGGGATTGATTTTAGTATAAGCAAGCAAATTGTTTGAGTCTTCGGTTTGGTGAAAATATTACTTCCTAGGGAAATATCTTCTGGTTCCTTCCAGCTTTGATTATTATTGTATACATGTTGGTGAATTTTAATTATTTCTTTGTGTTTCTATTTTTAGATTGTGAAATGAAAGGTGGCATTGATATTATTGACAGGTTCAATCCCTCTCTCCTTCCCTAGTACTGTATTTAAATACCAGTGTTCTAGCTGGCTCCATGCAAGATAAGTGAAAAAAGGGTCAACTTCCATCTTGCAAATCCTATGAACTTAGAACTACTAGTAAAAAGCTTTTTTAAAATTCTTGAGCTTTTTTTTTTTTGAGTTTGTGCTAAATCGAAGAAAATTAATACAATTCCAGTTAACATTAAGCTTGTATGTTAGCCTGGAAAAGATACATATAAACTCATAAATGCTGTACAGCTGTATATTGCTATACAAATTTCAGTAGTGATGGTACTATTTAAAGAATGTTATTGTGGTGGTTTAGTTTCAACATTTCTCAGAAAAACACAGTCAATACTTTAAACCTTTGTATACAGAAACTCTGCTTATTTATATTTGCAGAAAAAATTATCCAAAAATCAATGAGATATACTTGTGTATATTTTATGAAGATACACTGACAGAGATTCCTACCTCTTTTTTTTTTCATATAAAAATAAATTGAATAATGTGACATTTACATTAGTATGCCACTAACTATTGCAGTTCCAATACCTGGGTGCTGCTGGACAAGTACCATAGGATGGAAGAGAGTTTTCCTGAATTATTAGGTTGAGAGTGATGCAGTACAGGATACCAACACAGTGGAAGGGTTCCCTTATGCTGAGGCAGAATCTGGATGTTGCAATATTGGTCTCTCTTCTTTTTCCTTGAAAACTTAATGTGAATTAATTTCTTCGTTTGGTCTTCTAATGGAAGAAGTACCACTAGCTGCAAAGCTGTTCACAGTTATCTCTCTAATTTTATGGGCCATTTGCAATTGTGGTATCTAATTCAACACAATTATTTATTTATTTATTGTTTAAACAAAGAAACCTGGTACAAAAAAGGGAATATGATTTTTAAAAGAATGAAAATGACTGGAAAAGTTGCTGAACTGGTATGTCATGTTTACTTGCCTGTGAAGGGTCCACTTAAAAAAAAGACCAGCAAGCAGACAAACAAATGTCTGGGATGTCATTCATAATAAACACATATGAACATTGAATTTAACATTTAAGGAAAGTAGGTACTTTATGTTGTTGGGACAAGAAAAAATAAACAAAACTAGAGAAACAGAATCATTGGAGGAAGCCAAACTAAAATCAGTGGAATACTAAAAACAATAGTAGACTTCTGTGTATTATGAATGTTATCATGGCTAATAAATATTCTGACAGAAATACTACAAGGCAATATAGGTTCTGCTGAGAGTTGTGAAGCTCTACTTGGAAAGCAGGATTTGAAACTCACTGCAATATGGTAGACGTAAGAATTTTCATGGGTCACTACAGACCCCATAAAATGGGTTTCCACCAAATGTTATTCTATTTTGAACTGTTAATGTTTGTGAATTATTGACAGCTGCAACCTAACAATTATGCCATCTTTCCTTATATATATATCCTGTGTGATGTAAAGTCTCAGCAGTTACTCTGTATCATTTGGCCTTTTTCAGTGCTTTATATTTTTCATCTCAGTCAACAAGAAAACTATTTAAATTGGCATTACAGAATGTTCCTGTAACACATAAAAATGTTTGCTGACTAAATGTAGAGAAGAGTGACTAAGACAAAATGGTTGTTTTAAAATATTCCTCCTAATGTGAAAGACATGCATTTACATATTTTAAACATTATGTTACTTGGTTAATTCAGTTTGATGTGTGGTTGTAAATAAGTTAGTTGAAGGCTGAGTTGCTTTTGACATGGTCAGCCTGTGTGTGTGTGTGTGTACAAAATGTATTTTATAAATGTATATGTGTATGGCAGCCAATGTGATAAACAGCACAAGGTATATATGTACTTGAATGGTTTTGGCGACTTCAGTTGCAGTGTTTAGGACACTTGGCTTATTTTTCACATTCCAGATCTCAGAAAGGCTTCAAAGAGCTGCTAATTATAAAACAAGCCAAACCCCTGTTTGCTTTGATAGGTATTTGAGAAATGGCTATGTGCTCCTTTTCCAGAGGAGAAACCCTGTAACTTGTGCCTGAGCTGACACAGTGAGTTGGCAGCAGATCCAGGAATGGGGGTTTGGGCTACCCTGGTCTCCAGTGCCTGAGGCTGGGCTCCTGTGCTGCACACGGGCTGCCAGCACAGCCCCCAGCCCTCTGCCCTGGCTTCTGTGAGCATGAAATGCCCTGCAGCCAGGATTATTTATTCTGGCAGCAGCTGTTTATTCCCAGTCACCATCTTTTTTGAGGGGTTCTCCCTTGCCTCATTTTATGCTGTAAATTCAAAAGTTTTATTCATGCAATAGGAGGCAGATTGTAGCTGTCTGAATAAACTTTATTGCCTGTGTAACTGAAAAGAAACCAGTTTGAATTCAATAGAACATATCACAAAGTTTTCATATAGACATTTTTGTCTTCTTTGTTTAGAGGCTCAAAACCATTTGCTAAAATGCAAATAGTCTAATTATATCTGAATAAGGAGCTGGAGAGTTGCTATCGAATGAAGTACCTCAGTCATAAGGTAGCTGCTTCTTTTTATTGATACTTTGCTTTAGTCTACTCAGTTAAGGTTTGCTTAAAATTAGGAAAGCTAAATATTTGACTATAAGTGAAAAAGTTGTATGATTTTTTTGTTCCACTGGTGCTTTCATTTCCATGATCAGCTTAAACAAGTGTTACACTGATGGTTTTTATCTTACTCTGTGAAGCTCAGTGTCTCACAAGATCAGGCTTGTTATTCCACAAATCTATACTTGCTTTGGTACCTAGATTTTGAAAGGGAGGAAGACTTCTTGGAATGTTAGGTAGAGCCAGTAAAGAATACTTTTATAAAGGCTGAAAAACATTACACATGAATAATTTTACTATTTTTATGCCCAGTGTGACATCTTAGTTATTCAAGCATTGGAATGCATAGTAAATGAAAAGTCTTTGAGTGTGGGCAAAAATATTTGTAGTTACAATGTACTCATAACATTCACAAATTTAAATAGTATTTTTAATGGATCAAGCTTTGTTCAGGGGTTAAAAATACAAGATCTGCTTTTGGTACCACTATTGACCTGTAGGAAATTGACAGTCCCTTTCTCCTGTTCCTTCCCTCATGATTTACAGTCTAATACTGGAAACACACGTTGTTATTAACCCTAGAGTAGTTCCTGAAGCTGATTTCAGGTTTAAGAGAGGAAATGTGTGCATAAGACCTGCTCGTGGTAGTTACAGGATTGTTGTAGGTAAGCTTTAAAGCCTGCAGTTTCTGGCAGCACAATCCCTCACGTTTCAAATAATTAATTAATGTTCCTCTTTACTGCATTCTGTGCCCATATACAGAAGCAGACCACACCGCAGCCCAAGGAGTTTAATGATGTTAAAATAAAAATGTCCTTGACTTGATCTGGTGGTCTTACTCAGGCATCCCTTCTAGGAGCTTGACAGGCCTGGCAGCATCCTGCTGCCCCATTTGCAGGAGCTCTTCCCTTGCTTCAGTGCCAAGCCATGTATGGCTCCAGAAAAACCGTGAGAGCTCCTTGGGAAATGGAGGACATCTGACTTGGAAATTTCTCTTCTTCCTGTGCGTGTCCCCCACCTTCACTTTTCTAGCACTGAGCATAAGCCAAACCCTATTTAATGAGTCTATGCTGTGCTAGAGCCTGATGTGTGATGGCATTAACCTGAGAGCTGGCCACTCCCTGTGCAGACATGCAGGAGTGACAGTTCCACCTTCTAGAGCTCATGATCAAAAGCCGCAGTGCCTATTTAGGATTTCGCTGTCTTTGGTCTGGTGCCAAAAATTCCCCAGCATAAAAAAGAATTAAATGAAATAGTATTCAACATTGCATTGCTATGCTGCTGTGGGTGCAGCAATCTGTGTGCTGTTGCATTTGAGAGCTCCTGGACAGGCATTACACTGTTGCGTGGATGAAAGATTTATATATCTCCGATTTTAATGGGGTTGCAGTAAAGGAAGTCCATCATTTGAAAGTTTCTGCTTAAAACATATTTGGAGAAGATAAACTGTGGTTTGTGCATATTTTTTTAACGAGATGTTTCGTCTGCCAGAACCTGCTTCTAGTTGGCCTTAATTGCTTCAGGTTTTGCCCTATGTGGATAGTTGTCAGTGCTTTAGACAAGTGCAAGCTGTGTAGTGAGTTAAATGAGGAATGGTCCTTGAATTAGCCAGGCCACAGGGTTTTTTGTAGTGTGGATAATCAAAATGCTGGATTCTCGTCCTAATAAAAAGCTAGTAGTGTAATGTGTTTTCATGAATCACTCCTGTGCTATACTCGCATTTTGGAGGATGATCTCCTGTGTTTTGATTGTGCATCCTCTGCAGGGCAGCAGCCTCTGCATCTGTAAGCGTCCAGCTCAATGAAGCCAGCTCCTGTCCCCTTCTGATGAAGGCATGGAGATGAATGCCTGTGGTTGCGATTTCCCAGAAAGAAAAAAGTCCAACACACAGAGTGGGTAACTTCTGTCATCTTCATTGTCATCTACCCAGGAAGATCGTAGGAGTGTGTACTTTCTTGGTAGAGCTATAGTAATTTTCAGTGACTTCAAAGTGTTACTTATTTTTTTAGGACCAAATATTACTCTGATAACTGCTTCATTCAGTATCTGCTCTGAAGGTGTTAGTCTTCATTTTGGATTGCAGAAGATGATGTGTAGTTATTTCCCTGTATCATCTATCAGATTTCAGAATCTCCAGTGGGTTCCCATCCTACCTGACGTCAGGCTATTTCTTCCTTCAGTTGCACTCCAAACTTCCTTTCAGATGTTGCTGAAAAGGCTTTGGGTTCATTTCCATCAGGAGTTTAGGTAACGCACATTCAGTGGCTATTCCTTTCAAGTGCTGCTGTTAGAAACCTTCACCTGGTAGAGGTTAGAATCTTATTTTTAGAGACACAGACCTGACCCAAGGCAAAATATAGAAATCAGTAGAGCTCAAAATTGGCTTTGCTGCTTTTGTGAGCTGTCTGCATGTGCTACAGTCCCTATGTTGCGCTGGTCTGTGAGGGACGGAGCACCAGGTTTGACAGACTCATTGCTACCCTACGAGAGGCTGCTTGTGAGGGTGGAATGATGTAACTGGGGAGAGAAACCGAAGGACAGCATGAGATGCGAGCACAGAGACCCCACCTTGTATTTGTGGGTTAGCTCCCTGCCTAGCTGATAACTTACGCTAAGGTGACCTAACCTTTGGAGGTATGTGGACTGCATTCAGATTTTGGGGGTACCTGCTTTGCCCTGCCAGCTGACACCACCCCAGCCCTCGTGGCTTCTCCCATTTGCTGGATGCCTCCAGGGAGAAGTGCCAGGACAGACTGACACGTGCCTGCGCCTCCCGCTGCCTGATGCTGATGTAAGCTTTTAGCAGCACAGCACTCTGAGACTTGCAGGAGATTACATTTTCGGCAGAAAGAGGATATTTAAGCTTAATTTGGAACCTAAATCATTATTAGCAGTGTTGCAGTGAGATAGCATTTGTGGGGAAAGAGGTACTTTTCAAAGTTATCACAACACTAAATGGAGGGGGAATCGCTGGCTTTATTGGGGAGCTCCTAGACTTCAGGCATTTTTTATTTTCATTGTATTTTCTTTTTATTTAATTGGTCTTGAACATCCTAAGTAGGTCAGTGCATATTTCAAACATTTCACAAAATACTAGAGCTCTTAAAACCTGATTAGGAGAGGTTACTAAATGATTGCTTTCGATGTTTGTTCCTTCATTCACTGCATCATTTTTTGTGTTCTTTGTTTCTTAATATTGCTTTGTTGCTTGTGGAAGAGACTGCAAATGTATTTTTTTATTTAAAAAACCCCACATGAATAGCTTGGGATTATTCTGTTTGCTTTGGATTTTTTGATGCAATGGCTTTTAATACTTGTCATCATTTTATTATAGAGTGAAGCTTTCTATTGTTTCCTCATTTCTGTTTCATAATACTTTGTGCCTTTTTAAAAATGTCCATTAAATATAATGACTTTGCATTAGTTACTCCATATACTGGACTTCGGAGACTCATATAAGCTTTTCCTTTCCTGCTTATGAGTTCTGTTTCCCTTTTTGGACATGCTCTGTCTTTAGAAGAATGTTTTTATGTCCAATAGCCTTCTTTGCTCTCTTCCTCATACTGTCTTTTTGAGGTGGAGGACTGGGGAGAACTATTAGACTGCTTTTGTTGTTTGGGTTTTTTTACTCTCATGCTGTGCTTTTAACTGTGCCTTTCTTATATGCTATCTTCATAGAGTGTCCTGGCATATGCAATTATTTTAGTCTTTTGATTGTGCTCTTAGACTTTCTTTTAGCTAACTTCCTTGCTTTTACATAGTTCCTCTCTTTAGCAAGTTAAATAGGGCTCTGCATGTGAGGACAGGCATTTTCTTCAGTGCTAATGACAGCTACTGCAGGTGGAGAGGAAGACCTAGGCTTGGTGTAGGATGTAGGAATGTGCTGTGCAAGGGGGAGTGGGATTGGAGGAAGGAGCAAGGGGTAGAAAAGGGGCTATAGAAAATACCAGGTTCAAATCATTTAGAAAAATACAGGGTATTTTAGTCCTTGTGGGAAAGGAGAGAAAGATGGAAAGGAGAGAAATCAAAAGGGGATTTGGAGAAGGGCAAAGCTGATAAAGACACTAGGGCAATTACAGTGTGGTTGGACACTATGTGGGAGCAATAGGAGTACGTTCCCTGCTGATACAGAACCACTGATAAGACTGATGCAAACAGTAGGCCTCCCCCATAGTTATTGTCCCTAATCCAAGCTTTAGATAGTATGTGTGCACACAACCTTTACTATATTTATCATAAAGAGGGGAGCAAGAAGTATTTGCATGGCCCAGGTTAGTAAAAGGATCGATCCTTAAACTTGAATTCTCATCCCTGTGTGAAATGCTGTTGGTCTGGCTCTAGAATTGTAGAAACTGAATCCTCTGGTGGTCTGAAAGTCTGCATGAGAAAAAATAAATGTGTATGAGTAACATATATACTTTCATAATATTTATACAGCTGTAAGAGTTTTACTTAACTTAAAAACTGCAGCAACTTCGTGTAATCCAGGAATATTTCCATCAACCTTTTGAACAACGAACTTAAGGTGTTTCAAGTGAAGTCCAATGATCTTACCCCCAAAGCTCATGCACATAACACACTTTGTATTGTGAACTGGTAAATCTGAACACCCGTTCCTTATTACTAGCTCTGTTTTTTTCTTTCTGAACAATATTTACTTTGCTGCCTTAAAACTGATATGATAAGCAGCTCAATAGCATCAATCTGTATTCCTGAAAGATAGGATAGACATACACTGTAGCTGCAGATGTTATGAAAGTGTGACAAAAAATGTCTAATAACTTGTGTAGTGTTCAAGGTCATAGAACAAAAATTTCTTACATACTGTAGGAGCTTGGTTTTAACCTGTGGGTCATGAAATAGAAGCTGTAAAACAAGTCTGTGAAATATAGTAGAAGAATATTAGTTGTTTTCAACTGACAACTCATTTTGTAGGTACTGAAGTATACTCAGCTGTGTATCAGTTCATTCCTGGGAAGAGAGAAAGTGTATGATCAGCATAGACTAATGTATTTTTATGAGGAAAGGTTTTTATTCTATTAGTACAGTAGGTTGTTGAAATAATAAAATATGTACTCTTCACCTCTTATTTTCATTTCCTGATGTATGATAGCTTGAACTGCTGTTGAGTAAAATTTGCAGCAAATGTTCTTCCTTGTGCTCATTTGATATAGTTCACACTCCATTAACATTCTGATTGAGAGAAGGACATTACTGTGTAACTTTTTATTTTCCTGTATCTCTGAGATGACTTTGGGACATCATACTGTGGCTGCAGATGACTGCAGAATATAACACAAGTTTTAGGTTGTGTCACTGCAGTGGGATGGATTCCACAGTGCTACTCACAGACTCAATAAACTTAATCATCATATTCCGAATTAATTGGTTTTGGGTTTTTTTACCTTTAGTTTATAGCTGAATTTATACCATTGTGCACACACTTATTGGAGCACTCATACTGTGAATGCCACTTCAGTTCTGACAAGTATTTTTACTAAGCATATCTGCAGCCTCCCTGTTTAAAGCAAATTATTNTGCAGCCTCCCTGTTTAAAGCAAATTATTTCACATTGTTGGAAAAAAAAAAAAGGCGCAAAAATCACCAGTCAATAACATTGCAATAAAAAAGTGTTTTCTCTAAAAACAGATTTATATTTTTTGGTCTATTTTAGGTTGTTTCATGCAGTTAAATATTCTTTATTTTTCATCTTAAGCATTTTTTTTTTTGGTAGGTTTGTCTTTAGTCATTTTTTCAGCAACAGATTATGTAAAGGCAGTGTTTGCATTTGAAAAATTTTCGTTTATGCAGGTAGGACAAAACTAGATTCTATAAGTCACCTGATGGAGGGGAGATACTGAATACAAAATTAACCTGAATACAAACAATTGTTAAAGAGGTAAAGATCTAAAGACAGATACTAAAAGAGCTGTCTGGGTGGAAAAGATAAGGTGACATAGATCACTTTAATGAGTGTTTCAGCTGAAATCTAAAATTAAAGTGCCTAAACTTGGCACCAAGAAATGCTGAATGCTTTTCATTCTTTTTAACTGAAATGAAAATAGAAACTCCTTTTTTTCATCTGTCAGGTTTGTGTTTATCAATCTAAATACGTGACCTGTCAGAAACAATAAGTATTTGCAGATTCCTTTGAGGTCACTGGGAGTTGAGTGTGAAGCAACCTTTTAAATCTACCCTGAGTGTCAGTGACAGAGTGCATGAGCCTTGGGGCTGGTGGCATAAGGAAAGGGTTAATTAACCAAATCTCTATGGAGGGGCCTCACAACTTATTCTTATCGGAGGATCTACAGGGGTATTGGGTAGGATCTGTGGGTGTCTGTGACTCTCTCCAGTCTCTGTCAAGTGAAGCAGAGGAAAAGGGAATAAATTGAGGCTGGAAGGAGCTTGGCTATTACTGGAGAGACTGAGATCAAGCAAACTCAGGGACAGGGCTGCCCACAATTGGAAGATCTCATTATTTAACAAAGTCTTTGAATTAGCATCACTCTGTTAAAATAAGAAAGGGTTTAGTATCTACAATAATATGTCCCACTGCATCACATCAGTCATCAGGCTATATTTTATTCCTTTGATTCCTTTGTCATCTGGGTACTGTAAGATCAGCTGCATGTGCTCAAAGGAGACTCGAACCAATGCTACTATGACCCTCTGCTCATTTACCCT
>WEIS01074271.1:0-14458 GCA_013389965.1 Todus mexicanus | reverse complement strand
TTACGTCCAGATGTGTGTTTGTTTAGGGTAAATTCTTCCTTTCTTTGTGAAAAGAGTGTTGAAATATTCATATAGGCTGGTGAGCAGCTTGATGCTGATTTGTGTTTGTTCCAACGTGTTTATGGAGTTACTGATTCAGAGCAGCAGCTTTCATCTCTTATCAGCATTTGTTTCATAAATGAGCTCGCGAGGCACAAAGGAATTGAAAGCTTGGGCCTTGGTGCCCAAGGCAAGGCTGGCTGGGTGTTCTTTAGTTCCCTGTGTTCTGTGTTACATGAAGGAGGACTCACAAAATAACAGCAGGGGGAGAAAAAAAAAAAAGAAATGACAAATCAACATTTTGGATAGTGATGGTATCCTAATGGTTTTCCCTTTGAATAAAAGGAAGGATGAAAAACAAACAAAATATGCTCTCTGGTGCTACAGGTGGGTGGAAGCCTTGTTGGCAGCTCTGAATTTGGTCATGGCAAGCAACTTGTTGTGAAAAATAGTGGTATAGATCACCCCATTTCTGCATAAATGTCTGCATTCTCCCTTACCTCTTTGTTGTGCTCTATCTCCCTTCATGATTTTACCTCCAGGACTATTCAGACCATGCTTGGCCAGTGAGAAGTTGGGGAAGGTTTGGAACTAGCAGAAGACGGGAACAGTTTATGTGTGTAACTGAGGAAATTGAGAAAGCTTCCTAATACAGCTCTAGGGGCTTGTGTTTGATAAACTCAGGGCAAAGGAGTACAGTCTTGTTTGCTGTCCTGTTATGTAGCAGCCTGAAATATTTCAGTTGCTGCAAAGGGAAGGCCCCAAAGTCCTCTCTCTGTTGCTGCAAAGACACAGGTGTTCAGCTGGTTTCTATCAGTCCTGTTTCAGCAAAGTCAGCTGGGCCAGGAACGTTTGCACCACCTGAAATGTGGTGACCCTGTTATTGGGTTTTGGGTTGCCACCACACCAAGGTCTCCATGAATGCTGTTTTTTTCAGAAGTCATCAGTCATCCCTAAGCAGCTCAGAAGGCCTGACTGCAGTGCTAAGAGCCTTTATTTACAAGCCCTGCTAATGACTAGGGGAAATTAATGTTCCTAAGTTTTGAACTGGTAATTTATAGGAAGAATGCAGCTTTCCCCTCCCCAGTTGTTCCTAAAAGAGAGCGGCTATGCGTAAATATGTGGCAGAGGAGAAAATTGTCATTATTCCTACAGCATTTCTAGCTTTAAAGCATGATGAGGTAACACAATGCACTGTAATTACTGAGGATGCTTTGTCTCTACATGATAGGTGATGCTTTAAAGGCTCAGGTAAGAAGAAGGTTCTCTAGTTTGGGAAAACCAATGTTTAACGTTCACTGGTGATTTCTCTGCCCTTGCATGTGCACTCTGTCTCTGCTTGAGGTCTAGATCTTTTGGTGGTTTTTGATACGGCTTTCTTTAAGCAGGCAGAGAGCATGGAGAAGAAAAAAGAAAAGCATATGGTCCCAATTTCCCCTGTCTCTGATAAAGACTGGTTTCCTTAAGGCATTACACTAGCTAATTAGATTCCTGATTCAGATGTATTCACAGTAGTAAATAGATAATCTGCACGTGTGTCCCCAGCAGAACTGCACTTGTATGGCCATCTTCTCTGTTCAGACGAGGCAGCTTGCTCTAAAATGGTCACCTCTTCTGATTTAGTAAATGAGTTATTAAAAACTACCTCTTATATTTCACTGAGAATAACTGTAACTGTTGTGAAATACGGCACACTTCTGAGGGTACAATGCCCCAGAGCTAATTGAAGCCTGAATGCAATGGAATTTGGGACAAAGTAATGAAATGGTTGCACACATGAATTCATTACAAATAAAACTGCTACTTTAGGAATTTGTAACTGAACTAGAAATTTCCTTCTTTTGATCCTTCCTCCCATCTTGGAAGAAAATGAGGAGACAGCCTTTCAGCAGAAATCTGTAAGCCTGTCAGGAATCCCTTGCTTGGTGAGTGGCTTTCCCTGCCATCCCTAACCCTGGTGCCGTCATCAGGGACTGTGGAGGTGTGGGAATCTAGGCTGAAATACTGAACCAAGTATTTGTTAGCCCCTCTCATCAGGGTTGATACAATCTCTGCTTTTCCAAGTCCAAGTTTCTGTGATCAGTCACTCTCTCTCACTTCCCTATCATTTTCTCAGCAAGCGAGTTGCTTTCCAGAGTCCTGTTCGATGGAGAATTGCCCAGGAACCCTTTGAAATGGAATAGTGCTCAACTTTGTGACTTCAAATAGGGCAGTACAGAGAACCTCCAGTCTTAGATTACCATCCTAATTAATGTTACAGGAATGGAGGTTTGGGTTGTAAAAGTAGGTGAAGATGTGAATAACAGGGAGGAAGCAGGATCTGATGGCTTAGGAAATGGCAGAGCTCAGAATACCTGAAGAAATACAAGTTTCTGAGGGTTAATCAGACTTTTTGATGCTTCTTGTCACAGATGATAACAGGGGTTTGTTAGATGCTGATGAGCTATTGAGTCGTGTTGCAAATCTTGTAAATCAGTGTGTATTGAAAACTCCCATCTTCATGTGAGGAAATTTTTCAAATGAGATTGGAAGTGATGCGTGTGAGTGGAGAAGCAACTAATTTGTTAGTATTGGATTTTGGATGGGAGGCCATGAGGAATATCAAAATGTGAGAAAAGATCAACATTGGGAAAGAGCAAAGGTAGACGGCAGAAGTGAGATTGAAAGGGCAACTGGAGATGGAAATAGCAATTGCTTTAATTGAAGGGATGAGCAGAATTTCTGGCTAGTTCTTGGTTCGCTCTAAATGGCTCACTGTGACTCATGTAATGGCAGAACATCGGAACGGGGTGTTTAAATGTCATGGTTTGATCAGAATCAAAATGTGTTTACCCTGAACTGCAGAATAGGCTGGGAGAGCTCCGCTGCAATTACAGTCACCATTTTCCCTGTCGAGGTAACGTATTTATTGGTTTGCAAGAGGGTGACTTAGGGATGTGTGAAGCTGACTCTGAGACGGGCACTACGGGAAAAGCTCCTGCTCTTTGTTCTGTCTGGGGGGACAACCCTGACGGTTTTTAGTCCTTTTATTTATTTATTTATTTTCTCTTTGTAAAGATTGATTTTCAGCAAACTGTCTTTAAACTAATTGCTTTCTCTGTTTCCACAGATGTGGATGAATGTCAGACCGGTGTACACCGGTGTGGAGAAGGGCAGATCTGTCATAATCTTCCCGGGGCTTATCGCTGTGACTGCAAGATGGGCTATCAGTACGACGCATTCAGCAGAAGCTGCATTGGTATGTAAGGCGCGAGACAAGATGAAACAACTGATTGATTGAGCCTTGGACATCGAGGCAGCGTTTGGCACCGTGGCGCTGTGCAGTTATTAGTTCTGCAATGCAGTGCCTCCAAAGAGAATGGGATCACCTCCAAAGCGGCCGTCGTGTGGCGCAACTCTGCCGCTCCGTGCTGTGCTTTGGGACCTGCTGCCCTTGGTTTGGTTTAGCTGCGGGTTATCAATTAAAGTCATCTGCAAAGCGCTTTGCTGTGGGTTACGCTTCTGCCACTGTAGAAATTTATCTTTCTGGAGATTTTGCAACTTTCTTCATAAGAGGCTATGATACAGCATTTTGGATTTGCTCGCTGCTGTACGCCAATCAGAGCACACTCAGGCAGCATAAAACCTGAGGTTGCAGCATTCCGTGCTCTGCAGATCAATCTCTGACACTTTATGAAATATCCTCCTGCATCTTGTTTGATGCTTCTGTTTCTAAGTTGATTGTATATTTGCTTGTTATGCTGGCAGATATAAATGAGTGCTGGAACTACCCTGGCCGCCTGTGTCAGCACACGTGCGAGAACACCCCTGGGTCCTACCATTGCACTTGCTCTTCTGGTTTCCGTTTGTCCTACGATGGGAAGCACTGTGAAGGTACCAGGCTTTCTTTTTCCATGAAGAAGAAACTGCAGCATGAGTTAAAGGACTTTAGAGAGGCAGTTCAGGTGAAATATAAATACAGTAAACCCGCGATTTATGTGTACTCAAATTTGCAGATATTCAGTTGAACACTCAAACTGTCAGATGAGAGCCAACAAGTTTCTTCTTTCTTCTTTTCCCCCACATACTTTTTCCTTTCCTTCAAGGTGAGAGAAAAGGAGAAGGAAAAAAAATTACAGTAGGAGACTTTTCATTCAAATTTTAACAAAGATGAAACTTGGTAGTGAAAAACAATTGAAAAAATGGATTTTTAATTGAAATGATTTTTTTTAAGTTCTCCATGATTTTTTTAAGGCAATGATTACATATTTTTAATCAATCGTAGCATATAATGTCTGAAACACGTGTTTGCATGTGTATGTTTTCATTGGAACATACAGAAATGAATCCGGGTGCAAGAGACATCCTTAGGCTTCTTGGCTTTCAGTTTAAGAAGCAGAAACATCTTCTGGGGACAAACTAGTCCGTCCTTACTCACTCTGACCAGAGGGATCTGGTAGCTCAGAAGCAAGAAATGCTGGAAGATACTGTTCTGAACCACTGTGACAATGTCTCTGGGTTTGTTTTTGGATGCAGATGTCAATGAATGCGACACGAGTCCCTGCAGCCAGGAGTGTGCCAACGTTTACGGCTCCTACCAGTGTTACTGCAGGCAGGGCTTCCAACTGGCAGAAGATGGGCATTCATGTAAAGGTGAGACCGCTGCTTAGTCAGGTCAAGTTAAATATTTGTGTGCTCTTAAACAGTTGGGGTTGTCTAACTCTCAGCAACACCTAATGCCTAAGGGTGGTTGTGAGTTACATCCTGCTGCAGAGGCTGCTTCAGCCATTGGAAAATGCAGTTCATTTTCGTGCCTCCTGCCTGGGGCTGGAATACACTTGGGTGGCCCTTGAACCACTGAGGTTATTGTTTCATGGGGCTAGAGCTTGTGATTGAAAACTTAGAAAGGAAGATACATTTGCTTATATTGTATCAACTAAATTCTCCACTCGACCATGGTGGAGCAAAAACTTGCTCTTAACTCTGTCCATGGGGGGGTGTGTGAATGAGGAGTAGGTGATCAAGATGGAGAAGGGAAGGGTTTTATCTGTTTTCTTGACTTTACCAGTTCTGACACATTGGAGAGTCTCTAAGAAATGGTGAAGAAACCCACGTCCTTCCCAGAACAAGGAAGAGTCATAGAATTGTAGAATCATTAAGTTTGGAAAAGACCTCTGAAATCATCAAGTTCAACCATGAACCCCTCATTATCATGGTCCCTAAAGCAAACTGAAGCCCCCAAAGCAATCCTAGAAGAGTTACAGAGGTTACCAGAGAGAGACTGCCAAACTAAGATGCACTCTAGACCTATAGTTCTTTGCCATGAGTCCATACTACTTGTAAATAGTATTTTTGGGAGCAGTCTTGTGTTCAGCGTTTCGGAAAGCATTATGAAAAGTCCTGGAGCAATTTCAGACTGCCATGATTCCATTCTTGTATATATTATAGAGATGTATTTATAATATTTATAAGAATATATTATAAAGATAAGAATTTCCTCATGCTCTGCAGCCTCCCTTTTCAGATTTCTGTTTTTCTCATGTGTTTCTACTGGTGTTTTTCTTTCCCAGATATCGACGAGTGCACACAGAGCGCAGGAATCCTTTGTACTTTCCGCTGCGTGAATGTTCCTGGGAGTTACCAGTGCGCTTGTCCTGAGCAGGGATATACCATGGCAGCGAATGGAAGAACCTGTCGAGGTAATGAAGAGTTTAGGAACTGAAAGGATTATATCTTGCAGCTTTAATCCTTGGAATGATCTAAGCCATTATGGTTATTCAATCAAGTCTCTATTTTTACATTAGTCACTGTTAAAAAGCCAATATTTGACGAGGTTGCCAAATGTTGGTACCCGCAGTGTCAGCTTTAGCCTGCGTTAGAAGATGGACTGTAGCAGCTCAGCTATCAGGGTGAGCTCATCGTTTAAATGAACTCCTAAGGGAGCCCATTTTATCCTTCCAACTGAGGCACTTGATTACGTGCATGAACTGTGTGTGCACCTTGGCACAGCAGTAACCGATCTGTGCTTTTAGAGGTGCCAGATGTAGAAATCCGTGGCGTAGGAGCTGCAGTTTCCTGCCCCAGAAAACTGGGAGAGTGAATGTGGCAGCTGGAATGGGGACTTGGACATCCAGAAGTCTGCCACCCAACCTTAAATATGTTTGCACTGCTAAACATTAGTGTAAATGGCAGGTATCCGTGCTCCCCCTTTTCTCCAGAATCATAGAAATGTCTTCTGGGTGTCTGGTGGGTTTCGTCTGGTGTGCAGCTGCCTGGTTTTGAAGTAAAAATCCCCCATTTCCAGAGGCTGCGCTGCCTGTGTAATGATGATTGAAGATCTGATTACCTTGGTCCCCTACCCGCATTCCTGCAGCCCGTTACACTAACGACCAGGCATTTCCTGCTCTTAGGTTTTCAGGAGCCCTTCACATAACTTTTGGTTATGTATCTCCTACGCTTAAATTGTCTTCTCGGTGGTAATGGCAGCGAATTTACACTGTGTAAGGCATGAATAACAGCAAGAGCATACCTCAGCCTGACTTTGGAGCAGAGTGACTAAATGAAAAGCAAAATATTTTTAAAAGATTTTAAATGCTTTAAAAACAAATATGTATTTTTAAGTATGACTTCAGAATACAGCTACATCCCTGTGCATTTAAATTCTTATGGAAAAGTCACCTTGAGAAAACTGCAGCTGTGAGTCTCCTCGGGCTTTGTTTTCTGGGGTTTTCTCCTGCTCCCTTTGCGTGCTGGTGCGTTAGTTGCCACCTCTGCCAGCTGTGAGATTGGAGCTGAGGACGCCTTCCAGAGTTAACAGTGTGAGTCAGTGCATTCATCGGCCAGCACAGCTCTCTGGAGCCGAGCAGGAGGCACCCGGCGTGTTCCAGGCGCTGGAGGAGAAACGTTTGCTACACGGAGCTGTGGGTCACACCCGCGGTGTTTGTGTGGTGTGAAGTGCTCCCTGGGCGCTCCTGCGTGCAGAAGGTTCCTGCTGTATCGACCAGCCCTGCTCTGGGAGTTACACCGTGCCACTTGGAAAAGCTTTCTGATGCCACCTGGTACATGCACCCCCCATAGAGGGCAAAGTTGGTCTGCTTGCAAAACTTGGCACGTGTATGGCAGCTCTGTGCGTGGCCAGGTGAGCTGGCATTTAGTCAGGCACTGGAAGTAACCCCTGGGTACATGCCCTGGTTTGAGCTCTGCAAGTCTGTCGTTATAAGTTTGGGCAGGCTGAATGGCAGAGGTTGGAAGGGCCCTCTGGAGATCTTCTGGTGCCACCCCCCTGCTCCAGCAGAGTTGCTCAGAGCAGGGGACCCAGCATCACAGGGTCCAGGTGGATTTGGAATCCCTCCAGACAAGGAGACTCCACAACCTTTACGGGCAGCCTGGGCCAGGCTCCAACACCCTCACACCAAACAAGTTGCTGTTCCTGCTCAGCTGGAACCTCCTGGGTTCCAGCTGGTACCCGCTGCCCCTTGTCCTGTCACTGGGCACCACTGGGAAGAGTCTGGTCTCATCTTCTTGACCCTTACCCTTGAGCTCTTGCTCAGCATTGCTCAGCTCCCCTCTCAGGCTGCTCGTCTCTAGCTCAACAGCCCCAGGGCTCTCAGCCTTTCCTGGGCACACAGATGCTCCAGCCCCGCAGCAGCCTCCACTGGACTCTCTAACAGTTCCTTGTCTCTCTTGAGCTGCAGAGCCCAGAGCTGGACACAACACTCCAGCGGTGGCCTCACTAGGGCAGAGGAGATGGGGAGGAGAACCTCCCTTGACTTGCTGGTCATACCTGAATGCAAGTCTCTCTGAAAACATGGTCAGAAAACCACTCTGAACTGATGTCAGCTGCACTGAACTCATTGGTTTCCTCCAGCTAAAGATCTAGCTCCAGTTGCTTAGCATCTGACCAGTTCTTAAGAGATACTGGTGGTACATTCTTTGTAACTTTTTTTTCAAGCCGACAAGTTGTACCTCATGTAATAGCGTCTCGACATATGGATCTTTTTGGAGAAGCTGCCTGTGGTATTTTGCAGCCCCGCCAACCTGGTGGAGCCAGTGCTTTCCTGACAGTGATTGCAATGTGGAAGAAATTTTCCCTTCACCTAGGGGCGCGTCTGAGAATCCGCAAGGGATTTAATTTACTTTGATTCTCTCCTACTTCCTATTGTATGCTTTTCTTTGTGAGACTTTTAACCTAGTTAGTTCGGCGTATGAGATCAGTTCTCACCCCAGGGGGATGGAGGGAGTGGGAGGTTGTAGTTTTCCTCTAAGAATTTGTCTCCTCCATGACAATTGGCAGAAATGCAGAGCCCTACACAGTCCGCACGGTTTGTCTGTTAGCATTTATTTCATTTTAAAGCCTCCGTGCATTGTCTAGACGTTGGGGAGTACACAATGTGACTGTGAGAACTTTGCCAATGTTTTCTGCTCAAGCTGGATCCATGTTACTGCATCTGGTTTTCAGCATTTTGAGGTCCATGCCTTGGGCTTGTGCATATGTATGATTTAGGTAACCACATTCCTGCTCTAGGCCATAAAGTGTCTGAGCTTTAAATGTTCTTTCTTGTCTTCTGCAACATTACTTCTCATTATGGGGAGGTATTTATGTTTGACTCAAATTTTCAAGAATCTGTTCCTTGTTCTAAAGTGTTGTCCTTAAGTTCCCGTATTCCGTAGGTCTGGTGGAGCTTGCATCTCCAGGGTCATGCAGCTGTAACTCCTGTTGTTACTCTGCATTGTATTTGCCTCCTGCGTTAATAAAGCCGGAGCAACCTTCAGGCATCGATAAATGCTTCTTCTGATATAGCCCAGCTTTCTCAATTCCCAAAAAGTCAGTGGGAGGGTCCTGTTGGTTTTTAACATGGGTTGGTTATATCCTGATGGGATTCGTTTATTCCTGAGGGGTAGCTTTTGTCACAAGAGGCTGGGAATGGCTGATGGGCAGGCAGATGTAGAGTGTCCCTTCTTCCATCATGTGTATTTGCTCTGGGGAGGGGAAGGCCCCTCTGCAGGTTGGGCAATGGGGGAATATCTGTTTTCTTGGGCTGTATGGATGTTTTCCAGGCTTGTCTGTGAAGAAGGAGCTGTTGTGATCACACACGTTACGCAGTGTACGAGCAATTTACAGCAGTGACCACCTTCCATCAAGGACCATTCCTCATAGTCCAGTGCTCTACACCATGCACAACTCCATACACGTGCTCTGCTCTCTGAAACCAGTTCCCTGAGCTGCTGAGCTTGTCACACCTGCACGGTGCTCACCTGATGAACGGCATGTGAGCACCACGCTTGGTTAGAAACACCTCGTGTGGTGTAGGCTGGCTCTAAGCATGCAGCTGTGGGTCAGGGAGTAGCAGTGACCTGTAAAGCTGTAAAATTTGGCCCATCACTTTCAGGAAACTATTTAAAAACTGTCTTCAAAGAGAACAGCTGTGGAAAGCTCACACAGCAGCCACAGGGATGGACAGGTTGGGTGGTCTGAGAAGTTTAGGGTTCCACTGCCTTAGACTACTGCTATCTGGTTATTTTATTCTGTTTCCTTTCAGCCTAGTTTATAATATTGCTTATAACACACCTGTGACACCTCTGCAGCAATAGAGAACAGGACAGCACAGGAAATCCTGTCTAGATGTTCGTGGTTGGTTTGAACCAAACATGTTCATGGTTGATTTTTATTGCAGTGGGAGTGGCAATATAGGAGGATCTTAGGTTCTGAGAACTTTTTTCCTTCTCGTGTTTATTCCCCACTGGAAGTTAATCACTGTGAGGGATCAGACGTGCAACGCTGGGGCTGTCAGCACCTATTAACTGATACTGTCAGGGAAAGAATTTTTTTTCCACAGAAGACATATGAACTTTAGCAGACTCAGAATCACCATGATTTGCCCTGTCACTCACAGCAAGTGTCTGTGCACAGAGATGAACCTGACAACCCCCACCTGAATGTGCCTTTCCCAGCCCAGATATTCCTGACAGGGTTCTCGCAGTCCTGGTCTGCAGGACTGCACTGGGGAGGTGACACTCACCAACTGAGCTGTGACAGCAAGAACTCTCAGCTTACAGAGCCAAATCCCCAGACTCCTCTTGCTTCTCGTGCACCCAGAGTGTCACAAGCATATTGCAGCCCATAAACTGTGGCTTCTTCTCATTTTTAACCATAGCATGTCTTTTTCCTTTTGTCTCTTCTTGTTAGATATCGATGAATGTGCAATAGGAACCCACAACTGCTCGGCTGCAGAGACTTGCTATAACATCCAGGGCAGCTTCCGCTGCCTGTCCTTTGAGTGCCCGTCCAACTACAGAAAAGTGTCTGACATGTAAGTATCGCATCACGACCGAGTGAGCTGCCCAGTGGCTGTGGATCGTGGAATCACACAGAATCATTCAGAGCAGGTTGCCCAGGATCACATCCAGATGAGTTTGGAGTCTCTCCAGAGAAGGAGACTCCACAACCTCTCTGGGCAGCCTGGGCCAGGCTCTGTCCCCCTCACAGCAGAGGTTTTTCCTGATGGACGTTACATCATGCTTTAATTTGTGAGCAGATATAAGTGCACAGAGCTCTAAGAAGATGCTTCAGTACCTGAAGCACATCGACTTCCACCATATGGAGTTTCTGTCCATTTTTCCTTCTTCCAAACTCTAGAGCTCCCATTTGCCCTCCAGCTGCTGCTGTAGCAGCAGTCACCAGAGCTGGCAGCTCTACTTGCTGCAGCTCTAAAAGGGCTCTGTTTATAGTTAAGCTTTGGGGTTTTTAAAATAAGATGTTCTATGCTGCTTGTATCACTGCAGCAGCTGCCAGGCTGCTGAGTGCTCCACTTTTACGGTGGTTTGGGGGCTCTCTGTTTAATATTCAGGTTGTAGTTCCTCCGAGAGTGGTGAAACGTNAATATTAGGAAGAACTTTACAGTGAGGGTGACAGGGCCTGGAACAGGCTGCGCAGGCGGGTTGTGGAGTCTCCTTCTGTGGAGACATTTAAAACCCGCCTGGATGAGTTCCTGTGTGAGTTGGTCTAGGTGATCCTGCTCCGGCAATGGGGAGATTGGACTAGATGATCTTTCGAGGTCCCTTCAAATCCCTGACTTTCTGTGTTTCTATCATATTAAGCTTGTGAGGCTGCAGGGTTCTGGAAATGGCACACACACCCAGCTCTCAGCTCCTCAGCAGCTCAGGCTTAGGAGCCCCAAAACCTTCCTCTCCATTTATTGCCTCCACAGCTGCCAGTGCTTTGGGAGCCCATCTTTACTTGCTTATGACTTAAAAGATACTTTTCCTGCCTTATAGACTTGCTTTGCAAATTGAGGAGCTTGTTTCCCACTCCCATGTTTTAGCCACCTTGTAAAGTGGTTTCGTTCTTATTTTTCTGGAGCGCTGTCCCAGGCTTGTGCTGTCAGTGATAGAATCACAGAATGGTTTAGTTTTGAAGAGACCTTTAAGATCATCAAGTCCACCCATTCCCCCAGCACTGCCAGGGCACCACTACACCGTGTCCCTCAGCACCACATCTCCACGGCTTGGAAACCCCTCCAGGGATCATGAGGACTCCACCCCTGCCCTGGGCAGCCTGGGCCGGGCCTGGGCAACCCTTGACAGTGGGCAAGAAATTGTTCCTCAGCTCCAACCTAAACCTCCCCTGGGCAACTTGAGGCCGGTTCCTCTTGTCCTGCTGCTTCTTCCTTGGCAGCAGAGCCAGACGCCCCCTGGCTCCAGCCTCCTTTTACATAGAAATCTGATGAATCACAGACTCCTCTTCCAAGCTCTGTGCTGTTTGCAGCATGACTCTGACTCTTTCCTTGTTGTGGAGCTTCCCAACACAGCTCCCCGTGTTTTTGTGCTGTTGTATGTTGACAGTCAGATAATTTACAAACGCTTTATGGGCACTGTAAAAGCAGAGCAAGCAGCTGGTCATTACACAGCTGAAGTTTGGGACTGCTGCTTGTCTAATACTTCTGCAATACTGTGAAATACATAATTTTTTNGCCCCCTGGCTCCAGCCTCCTTTTACATAGAAATCTGATGAATCACAGACTCCTCTTCCAAGCTCTGTGCTGTTTGCAGCATGACTCTGACTCTTTCCTTGTTGTGGAGCTTCCCAACACAGCTCCCCGTGTTTTTGTGCTGTTGTATGTTGACAGTCAGATAATTTACAAACGCTTTATGGGCACTGTAAAAGCAGAGCAAGCAGCTGGTCATTACACAGCTGAAGTTTGGGACTGCTGCTTGTCTAATACTTCTGCAATACTGTGAAATACATAATTTTTTACCTGCGGTTACACGGACACTGAATAGGTTTCATTTCTCATCTTTTAGGAGGTGCGAACGAATCAATTGTTTTAATTACCTGGACTGCCAAAATACCCCGGTGCGCATTACCTATTACCAGCTGAACTTCCAGACCAACATAGTGGTCCCAGCTCATATTTTCCGTATCGGGCCATCGCCTGCCTACGCTGGAGACAACATAATCCTTACTATCAACAAGGGAAATGAGGAAAACTACTTCAGCACTCGAAGGCTGAACTCGTACACGGGCATTGTCTATCTTCAGCGACAAGTGAAAGAGCCCAAAGACTTTCTGTTAGATGTTGAAATGAAACTGTGGCGTCAGGGAACATACACCACTTTCCTTGCCAAAATTTACATTTTCATCACAGCTCACGCGTACTGAAGCCTGTATTGACATCGGATTTTATTGGTGCTATGCTCTTTAACTGCCCTACCAAAGCTTAATACTGTCGAACTGGCATTTAATGTATCTAACCTTTATATTATTTTTCTATCATGGCTTTAAACTTTTTTTTATTGGTTGTGTAAATTAAGTTAATTTTGATCTTTTTTGTTTGTTTGTTTTGTTTTCTTACGCAATTCTTTACATCATTGTTTGGCAATGAACGAAGGAAGGGTTAGAAAGGCAGTACATACATTGCGTTAAACGCTGGAACCTTTTCTTAGTAATTATTTTCAGGATTAGTCCCATCTGCAGGGTATTGCACTAGAGAGCAAAGATGTTCCCTTGGGAGTATTGGTGTTTGCCACTAAGGGAAAAAACCTTGAGCGATTTCTCCTTATTACACAAACTCACAGTTTGGCTTAGCCACCGACTTCACAGAGTTTTCTCAGTGTTGCGATGCTGTGTCGAAGGCCGTGCGTGTATGTTGACGACAAGCTCACTGCCTGTTACCGGTTTATTTTCCTCCTTCCGACTTTCATAATATGTTGCCTAAAAATATATATAAATAAAAGAAAACTCCACCTTGTGAAAAAGCCGATGAATGAGTCTTGCTTTAGTCAGACAACTCATATGCTAAATTTTCGCAAGACCAAGGCGTTAGGAGAATGCCATGCTTGAGGGTAAAGGCTCACGTTGCTATTTTCAGGAGCTGCCTTTCTAGGTGCTGGCATCCCTCCCTACGCAACCTAGTTCTGTTTAGGTCACTCTACCATTAGATGCTTTATAATTCCTACAGCAGTGTCCAAGAGGAAACACGGAAGTAATGAAATAATCAATTGCCCCGCCTTGTTTTAAAGCCACTGAGGAATCACTTGTGATTTTAAATGAACTGAAAGGGGAGTTGCTTCTGCTCTTCAGGGAAATTACTTCAGTTGCGTTACTAAACGACGCAGAGGAAAATGTTGCTTTAATTGGGGGGTTGTGTGATGCCATTTGGAGAATAGCACAACCAAAGTTTTGAGCTAGATTTCCTCCGGTTCTACAGGAAACTGGATGAGGTCCAAAGCTGAGGGTCAGCTGTGGCAAAGCGTGGTATAATCGAAGTGATTGTTAGAGTTTAGAAATGAATATCAGAACTTCTTTATAGATGTTTTCCTTTTTTTTTTTTTCTTTTTCCTCCCCAAAAAAGCTCCAGTGTTGAAATTTTCTGAGCTTCCTTTGTTCCAACTGTAATTATTCTGCAAAATGTTTTAAAGGAAAGACGTGGTAATAAGTGTATTTTTTACTACACTGCAGTTTAATAGTAATAGAATCACAGAATCCCGGCTTGGAAGGGACCATGTGGGTCATCTGGTCCAACCTGTCTTGGCGAAATAATAATCTGTTGATCTTACTTTGCCCAGTGTGTACACCGAAGAAACAGGGAGAAAGCAAATCGTAGGGGGTTTTATGCCATAATCAAGAATTCTCTTCTATTGTAAAATGTTTGTTTGACCTGCATCATAAAATCTGCTAAATGCCACCCATATGGTGAGTGGGGAGATGTTTTGTATTCACTATATCCCAAGGCCAATTTCTACCACTTCAAGTCACTTCTTTGTCTCTTAGTGATAATAAAGCGCAAATCTTTCTGTACCTGAAAGATACTATAAAGATATCTGTATGTATCATAAAGACCCATTACCAGGGGAAAATTATTGCAATTCTGCAGCTGTAAAAGACGGGATATCTGTGAGTTTGCATACATCGAGCTTTCCTTTGTTGTTGGTTGTTTTTTTT
>WEIS01074261.1:0-14549 GCA_013389965.1 Todus mexicanus | reverse complement strand
TGGGGGCTGGCAGAAACAGGGAGGCTGAGGGTGCTGGGCGCTGGCAACAGAGGAGAACGTGGCGATTTTTTATGCAAATTCTCAGTTTGGAGTTGCGCGGCACTCGCTTGGGATGACGCCGTTGAAAGTTGTGCTGCTTTTGTAGATAAACACTAAGACATCCGCTTTCAACTTCACATTCTTTAACCTTGTTTTATTCCTTGCTGAGTGCTGACACTTTCAAGGCAGATGAAAATCAGCCTAAACTTAGCAGCAAGCGAAGCCCCCTATTCCTCCTCCCCCCCGCGCTGCCTGTTCCAGGCGTAGCATCTCTATCCTTTTGATTAGTTTTGCCCTTGGTTTCTGCTTCAGATGTGAAGTTTTGCAAAGCGATGCTGACAAGAAGCCTGATTTTTTTTATTATTTCATTAGGTGAGCCCTTAGGATCCCCGCAGCGCAGCGAACCTGGTGCCACCCTGGGGAGCCGCTGTGCTCGGACCCCGTGGCCCCCCGCAGCACGGGCAGCACAGCTGAGAGATGAGCAGCTCAGGGCTTCCAGCCACGTGTGTTGACGGTTTCTTGCTCCATTTGTTAGCGGGGTCTTTGGAAAGGGTGCGAGATGTAGGTGGAAGTCTTGAGGTCGTCTTCGGTCCTTTCCAGGTGTGAATCTGTGGATGGACAAACCGCTCTCTGTTTGTCTGTCATCGTACTTGGGATTTCTGGTTCGTTTGTGCTTTGTGAAGGTGTTTTTTCAGCCTGTCTCGGTACAGGGTGGAGCGTCTGACCTTTGGAGCTTTCCTAGCTAGTAACGGTGAGCATCAGGCGCTCCGTTGCAGTATTGGCAGGCTGCAGGTCCTCCCTGCTCCTCCAAGAACCCCTCCTCGATGTTCCCCAGCTCATTTAGTCCCATGGTTGGTTGTTTGAGCAGGGATTAGTTACTTGTCTGTCTGGCGATGGCCATTCAAACCCGAGCCCTCATGGGAAGACGATCTTCTAAGGCGACTGAGCCTCAAGATTTAATTTGAACTCTTGTCTTTGTATTTGGACAAGCAAATTAATTGACCCTTGATAGTTGCAAGCTCTGCTGCAAATAAAGGGATTTTCCAGCTGCTTCGACTGCGCCTGGGAAGGGGCAGGTAAACAGGCAAGGTGGGTGATCGGGATGCTCAGAATCCCCTTGTACCACCACGAATGGAAACTCGGTTGTCTGGAGGTGATGCGTGGGAGTTGGGTCATCCCACACGGGGAAGGATTGTGTTCCCAGCTGGCTGGTCCTTCCCAGAGAGGCCCTGGGGGCTGCTCCCACCACCCACCGGCGCGGTCTGTCCGATGAAGAGCCGCTATCTCCGCTCACCGACCCTCCCATCTCTCTGCTGCGATTTGATTGTTCATTGTTCTCCAGCCTTTCATCGAGCGCCAGTTGGTTTGCATTTCTAATAAGGAGAAATTGGTGACATGTCAGGATTAAATAACCCCCATCGGCTGCAAAAATTAAGCCCTCTTGAGCGTTAAAACGCCGCTTAGATGGCGAGCACGCATTTCTATTATTAGGCTGAAAGATGCAGCTGAAAAATGAGGCTTGCTGTCCTGTTATCTCCTCCTGTAGCCACTCGAACCTGCGTGTGTCCTGGAAGCAAACACACCTGTGTAAATACTTTTATCTGGTGCGAAGCAAAGGCCAGGCGAGCCCTGCGCCGCCACCGCGGCTGGCACGGAGCCATCCTGCCGTCGGTCGGGACGTGTCGGGTGCCAGCAGGTTCCTCGGGCGAGTGAAGCACAAGGGCTGTCTGTACTTGTTTCAAATTCGGGTGGGAGTTTGAATTTCCGCAACCCGAATCTCATTTCCTTATTGCCGTTTAGAAGGAAGTGACGGCTCCTGCAAATTCTCTTCCACGATTGATGTTTTTAGCTGCTACCCCAGCAACGTCCTCGAGCGATCGTGGTGGTGGCTCTCCAGTGTGATGAATTGGCACTGGTTTTCAGGTCCTCTATTAGCTTTGCTCCTGAGGAATCAAATTAAAGTAATCTTCCATTATAGCGCGGTGGAACCTGCACATACAGCTCTTTTTTTTACGGTGGCCGTCGTTCTTTAGGTAAGTTAAAGTTATTTCAATTGTTACTTATCTCGGGGATGACGATCATGACAAATGGCTGCTGTAATTTCTTTCCTTAGTGGATGGATGTGAAGTGGAGATACTACACGGGCTTCTCGGTGAATTCATAAATGCTTAGATCGGGAACATCGGGTTAGATATTGCAACCATTTGCCTTGACAAGAAGATAGACAATTGTTTTCTGATCTTGCTGGTGCCATAAAGTGAAACTCGGTTGACGAACTTTGTCAGGGGCTTTTTGTTGCCATGGAGTTCAGGTGGGAGGAGCAAAGAATGCAAGAGATAAAGGTTGTTGAGGGGTTTTTTGCCTGCCATGTGAACAAGCTCCGAATCGAGGCGTGGGGTCTAGTGGGTGCAGCAGGAGGGTTCATGGGAGCCGAGAATCCAGTGGCTGATTCTGCCCAGGATGTCCCGGCATCACCAGCGTGTCCACCTTGGAGGGACGGGGTACGGGAGGGCTCCGGGAACGCTGGCAAAGGTGTGCGCCGGCGCCGCTGGGCCTCGGGGATGTCTTGTTCTATAAAGCAAATAGCAAAATGCTGTTTGAGTATCTCTTCCAGCAGTATCTTTTCTGCTGGGTCAAAAGGATAATGATGTTTGGTTTAAAGCACAAGTCACGCACAGGGATGAGCCTTCCCTGGCTAACAGACACCAACCAGAGAGCAGAGCAGACATCCAGGAGCTGAAGTGACTTGGCGTGGAGCTGCTGAGCAAGGTCCCGGGCAATGCCAGCCGTGGTGACGGGAATAAACCCCTTCCCTGAATCCTGCTCTCCAGGCTGGTTCCGTTCCGTGTTGCCAAGGTACTGGTGGGTGTGGGCAGCACGGAGCTCAGGGCACGAGCCCAGGTATCAATTTGTGGTGTTCTGGCTTGATTTTGAGCCAGGCGATATCCATGAGTATCGGTGACGTGCACTTATTTCCTGCATGAAACGAAGTTTTATTTAGCACGATGTTAATCGGGTGTTGCCCTTCAAAACACGTCCTGCGAGATGGCTGAGAAAGGAACGACTCGGTTGAAAGGCAGAGCTGACACTTGTGGCTCCCAGGCGCGTCTGCAGGGCTCGTACTTGCGTTTGTAAGAGGGAAGGGAAGTTTGGCTGCAGATTTTGCCAGCTATAAAGAAAATGTTTTGATGTGAGCTCAGGAGTCATCGGAGATGAGAGGGAGGAAGGCTGAGCGCTCGAGCAGCGGAGGGAGAGGTTGAGTCTGAAGCGTGGTGAGGACGGGGAGCAGCTCAGTGGCTCTGGCGGTGGGGGCGATGGAAATGTGCGTGGTTTGCCGTGCTCCCTCGCTGCTTGACTGCAGAGCTAAACTCATGTAAAACTTGGTATTTTAATCCCGTAATACTCCAAACTGGCCAGAGCCTAGATCTGGTTACCCAGACTGGCAAACAGCTTGGCCTCATATTGAACCGGAGTTCCCAATACCTGGAGGGAGGAGCCCGTGAGGTGCTGCAGGGACTGGCGTTAATCCAGCTTGTTAATAAAGGTTCTGTGAATGAATCTTTATTGGATGTAAAGGGGAGCTCAGGGTGCGGGGAGCAGCTGCTGTAACCCTCCGTGAGCTGTTGGATGCACGGGAGAGCTGCAGCACGGCACAGTGCACCAGAGCCGCTCGGAAACCAGAGAGGAATGAGCTGGAAATGTTTAAATGGCTCCAGCAAGGGAGTGTTGCCCGACTCTCTTCCGAGAGAGACTGGGAAAGGGTTCTGGGCAGGCCAGTGGAGCAGCCGGCGAGACAGAGAAACCCCTTCCCGTTGTCATTCTTGGTGCTCCATTTTCTAAACGATGCTTATTTGAGTGTTCGTCTTTCACTGGGCGGGTAGTTGTGCAGAAAAGATAATTTCTTTTCATTTTCCCCATGCTTCCGGGTGGTCGCCAGCACAGCAATGAGCTGCGTGTCTTGTTGAGGTGGCCGCAGGAAAAGCGGCTCTTAGAATAAATAACATAAATGCGCGTAAATCCGAGGCCTTCAGTGGGGGGGGCGGGGGGACACAAAAAGGAGAGGCTCTCTGCTGGGAGCCGGGTGGTATGTGAGCATCTCTTGGTGTAGCCCTTCACGGCTGCATCTGACACATCCAGCAAAGCAAACACATCCCCACCCGCGCGTGCGTGACGCCGCTTATTTTCCTCCGTACAGAACTCGGAATGTTAATTTGAAGCCGTATCAGCGCGCTAGCTCAGCGGTGACGTGCGAGTGAATAGAATACTTTGGTCTTCTAGGGACTGTTTGTTCAGTATAATTGCAGCTTTAAACAAATTCAGTGGCCAGAAAGCTGTAAAACATTTGTAGGGAAGAGCATGCTTTTAATATTCATCTTCCTTAAGTGCCACCGACTGACATCGAAGACTGACTGGACAGAGTTGGGTGCCAGGCGAAATACAGAGCGGCCAGTCTGGCTCCCTCATTTGTATTCGAGATGTAAATCTTAAATTAGTTTGAGATTTTTAAAGCGGGTTTTTAAATGCCAGGCACATAAGAGGCGGAATTGATATTAATATTAATGGGCTTAAAAAGATATTTAGTGAAATACTTGTATAATTTAATTTTCTTCATAAGCAAGTCAGGAGAGCATCGACTGGCCACAGGGGCTCGGTGGCGCGGTCTGGCCAGCGCTGCTCGATGCTCTGAGCGCCTGAATCCTCCCTCGACAGCCGTACTCGGGCTCATGGACCTCGAATGTTATTGTCGGTGGCATCGGTGCCGCGGGCGCTGAGGTGGCAGGAGCAGGAAAAAGCCGCGTGCTGGTCTCTTCATGGGGTGAGGAGCAATGAGCGCAGCTTGCCCCAGGTAGCAGGGGAGGGCTTGCAGCCCCACGGCGACCCAGCAGAGAACTCGGGAGAAGGGCGAGTGGTATCCTGCAGATATAAATAAAACGAGGACAGTTGCAGGAGGAGGAGGAGGAGATGGGAGAGAGTGAAATATTAATGAAGATATAAAGCCCTGCACCTACACTGAGAGCAGTGTGGTGTTCTTGCTCATCCGTTCATGTTGAGCTGGCTGGAGCTTTAAATTTTAAAGCCTGGGTGGAGAAGAGGGGCAAGGTTAGGCAGCTCGTTAGAGCGCCGGAGCTGCGCTGCCCGCCGGCTTAATAGCTCTGAAGGGAAAGAAGCCGTCGGGAGCGGGGATTTAGCAACATCCCTGTGCCTGAGCCATGTCTGTTAAGCATCAGCCTGTTGTCCCCAAGCGCTGCTGCTCCGATGCCGCTCTGGCCACGAGGAGGATGGGGCTCACGGGTGGGACATCTCTGTGACGGGCACCGTGGGAGCAAGGGCAGGACACCCCTAAACGAAACGGGCGGCACTCGTGAGGCCTTGAAAAGCTCAGGGAGGCTCTTGGGGTGAGGTACATCCGTGGGTAAACGGCATCGGCGCAGATGGCGTGATGGTCCCTGGGCTTGTGAGGCAAAGCCACCATTTAAGGTCTCCTGCAGTCAGTGCTCGGGGGTAGCTGCCCCACCGGGGTCTGTTTGAGCATCGTGCCTGGGGTTGCAGCGCGTTCCTGTGCCAGGCACTTGCCGCGGGTGAATTGCTTCAGCGTGGCTGAGGTGGCACCGCTGAGGCTGCTCTTCTGCAGGGGAAGGCATCTGTAAGGGCTGGCGATTCTCCGGCAGCTGCTGCAGCAGGTACCTGTCAGCTCTTGTTTTCTGCGCCCTCCTCTTTTCAGCAAGGAGTTTGCCTCCACCTAAAGGAAGCANTCAGCTCTTGTTTTCTGCGCCCTCCTCTTTTCAGCAAGGAGTTTGCCTCCACCTACAGGAAGCAGAACGCAAGAAAAAAAAGCCATAATCGAGCAATACCGTCTGTTAGCCCTCATCTTTGAGAGGAGCTCCGTAAAGCATCTCATCCGTCTCCATTGCCGCGTGAAGCTCTCAGATGTGCTCCCGAAAGGTGCCGTGGCAGCCTGAAGACTTCGTGCCCATTAGACAGGTTTTAATTCCCTTTTTCTCGTAACCCGGGCCTCGAAGGGAGCCACGCAAAAGCTGACAAGGTAGTAATTGAATTTTGGTTGGCGCATTAGCGAGGCTTCCGCTGGGGTTCATGGTTGAAAGACAAAGCAGCTATTTCTGAGGAGAGCAGTAATGGTGCCGGAGGGTTGTGGGCAACGGCAGCTGTGGGCAGAGCGGAGAGCTCGGTGCGCNTCCTGCCATCAGCCGGGCGTCTGCACCTCGTGGCTTTCTGCGGCACTTCATGACGCGGGTGCCAATGTTTTCTGTCCTGCTTGGCCAGGGTGCTTGGGTGACGTTGAACAAACCTTCGCCTCGTACGGCTCAGCTGCCCCTAAGTGAGAGCGGAGTCATCTGCTTCCCCTCCACGTTCCTCCTCAACGTCTGAGGATGAAACTCTGCAGGGAAATATTCTTGTTTTATTAACTGCCCTGAGCGGAGGCGAGTCTTTGATGCGTTCCTTTAATAAAATTGACAAATAAATTACCCTAGAATCTCCAAAACTACACAGATTCACCACCCCTCTCAGCTCTCATTACTTAGAAAGATCGCGCCGTAGGAATTCCCATCCTGAGGAGATTGTGTTGCCACCAGCGCAGTGAGGAGAGGCTGAGGAGCACGCTGGCCAGGAAACCCAAACGAGGAACTCGGAGCTTTGCAGCCAGCTCCTGTCATAGCAGACCAGCTGCCCTCAGAGCACAAAGGCAGCGTCATTCCAGTATTTGCACACCAAAACGAGGTCGCACATTAAAGACGCATCGTAACACAGCTGGCGTTGGGGCTCTTGGACTCCAGAAACCAAGATGGTCTGGGATGGGATTCTGTGATTCTATGGGGTGGATTTGTGGCCGGTTGATTTCCCACTTCATCTTTCTTTTCCCTGTCTACGTGAGAACCGCGCATGAAATTTTCCGCGCGGGGTTTTCTTTTCTCTGCCCACTTGCAGCCATCAGATTTTACTCCAGAGGTTGTTAAAAAGCGGCAGAAGCAAGGAAGGGCGTGGAATTAATGGAGCAGATCTGGCCCGTCTGTGGCTCCTGGAGCAGGGGCCGAGGCAGCGAGCTCGAGCTGCGGTTCCGCTGACGTGTTGTAACCTTCCCCTTGTCGTGCCCCCAACGCCATCAGAGCCAGGAATGGCTGGCAACCTGGCCCTGAACTTGCACTCGCACCGTATTTTAGATCGCTGACTAATACGCCTCAATTTTTCTCATTAATGGAGTATTTGAAATGATCAAAGTGAAATAGATTCACTTACTGGCGGTAAAGTTGTTACAGGGATGATCTATGAGGAGTTTTTAACGTAGCCGTAGCCTTCTCGGAGGAAATCACCCATTTGTCTCCATCCTGTGCTGCGATGAGGAGATCCGGGGTCGCGCTTCGAGCGGTGAACTTTGGAAACCAACAGTTACGCAAGAAACCTTTAAGTTTTGGGTTTCGCGGGGCCTTTGTCCCTTCTTGACCTCGCCGCTCCTTTAATGAGCCTCTTCCTCGTTAGTTAGCGGCTGTTGCGAGGCGGTCGCCTGCGGTGGGACACGATGTCCCCTGTTGGGGCTCCATCCCTCCCTCGGCGCGGCCGTTTTTTGGGGGCACCCTTTCAGACTCGTGCCCGCCGCCGCCGCCGAAGCCGGTTCTTGGCTGCCGATGAGTTGGCTCCGTGCCATTTCCAGAGACAACGTCCCACTTAAATATCCTGGATGGGGCCGAGAAGAATAATTGCTGCCGTGAAATAATTTTGCAATTACGGCTGTAATTAAGGGCAGTTTGTTAATGAAAGCGCTCGGTGAATAATGACTGCGGGGCGCTCCATCCTGCGGCTCCGCACCAGGCGATTGGTTGGGGCGGCGAGGATGGCTGGGGACTCGGTGACACAGCTGTCGCGCTCGCAGGATGGATGGAAGTACCCGCTGCTGCTCGTGATGAAGTGCCGTCATTAGCCTTCTGCCCTCTGGGAGCTGGTCAGACAAGGAAAAATAAACTTAAAATATGACGGGCCCTGCCAGCCCTGATGGCTGCTGAAGGCCCCTTTTCTCCCCGGCCGTGCTGGCGCGAGATGCAGATGCCCTCACCCGGCTGATTCATTGATCACCGGTGGACTCCTGCATCCGCTTTGCGGGGAAACATGAGCTTTTTCGGGGCTGTATTTCTGTAGCTTTGCTTATTTCAAGCTTGTTTTTCCGCACCACGTTTTCCTTTTGGAAAACAAACAACGACGGGCTTTCTGTTTGTCTAGGTTGGAAAGGAATCGCTCAGGAAACAGTCGAGGTGTTTGCGTGTTGTAGGGTACACCCAACTGTTGGCTGCAGCGTCTGGCACCGAGTGTTTGTAGGGAAGCAGTCTTGAAAATATTTGTGTGTGTGTTCAGGAGCAAGAGTTAAACTCACAGAGCATCTTAAAGCACTGGATGGAGGCAACCGGCGATGGACACGACACGATGTCCATGGCCTGAGGATCAGGAAGGGCTTTCTGAAGCCAAGAGAGACACGATGCTAACGCTGGCGTTGTTGGGCGATTCGCTTTCGGGAGCCTCCCTTGTTTTCTGGGTGACTCACACCTCGCTATTTTTCTCTCTGGGCTCTTTGTGAGGCCACGAGCAGATTTTCCAGCTTGGGAGAAGGGTCGGGGCTGTGAAGTCTCATTGTCCTTAAAATGGGAGTGACTTTCCCAGGAGCTCCAGGTACCAGGTCACTCTTCTGATGCTTCAGGTTAGCGACGAGAAAGCCGCATTCCCGGGTGCTGTGTCTTTATGGGCAGCACCTGAAGTTGTTGTGCCCGGGAGGTCAGGATCGTTGCCTTTTCCTGGTGGGAGCAAAGCTGGGGGAGCCTGTGGGAGAGATGGGAGCAGGCAGGTTTCAGGTTTGCTGAAGAGCAAAGCTGGGAAGGAGGCTGCTTGGCTCAGGGACGAGGTCCTCGGTGCCAATTAAAGACCCTCTGTGCCATTTTGTACTTGAGCACAGCCTGGGAGGAGGAGCAGCAGCACGACTCCCAGTGCCTCCGCTCCACCGCAGTCTGGGCAGGAAAGGCTTCCACATTCAAAGCAGACCTTTGGCAGACGAGGGAGATGTTTCTGTTGGTTGCATTTTAGAGACTGAAGAATTGGGTTTTTTACCATCTGCATCACCACGGAGCGCAGAACCTTTTGTTGTAGTCGGGTTTGCGAACACCCCAGCACGGGATTTACTGTGAGCAGGGACCGTGGAGCTGCTGAGGTGTCCCTTTGGCCATCAGCGTGAAATAATTCAGGCCCCGTGTGCCCCGTTTGCTCAAGCAGGGCTCCATGAAGGCCGGAGAGGGCTCAGAGGGGCCCAGATGTTCCTGCCGGTGCCGCCTCGCGTGGAAACGCCGGGGAAGCAGCAGTCTGTCTGGTGTACGAGGCTTGTCAAAGGTTTTATAGATCTCGGTAATGAAGATGGATCAGGTTGGGCCTCCTTGCCAGTTGCTGCATCAAAATAGTGCTAATGACGGCGGTCGCACGTGTCGCGCGCTGCCATCTTCTTCCTTAAGGCTCAGCAGCGCGTTTTGTGCCGCTTACAAAAGATGAAATTGAGGCAACTTTTCCCATTCTATTTTTGGAAAAGTAGTTAGCAAAGGAGAAGGAAATTGATTCTGGTGTCAGAAAGGACATTTCTGACAGGAGCATACTTTGAAATGATTCAAGGCATCTGTTTCTGTTGCAGACGCCCAACGCTGCTAAGAGCTGTACCTAAATTAAACTGTTTAAGATGTCAGCTCTGGGTACGAATGCAATTTACATCCCCGTGGCACGCTTGGAATTTTTATCATTTAATGAACTTTCTCGCTCAGTTTACGAACAAAGTCTCTCCCACGGTAACTATTTCTGTCGTGCGAGCAGATCTTCAGGTGCGGTGTGGCTGCCGGCGCGGGGAGGGATGGGGCGGGGCGGGGAGGCACGGGCAGGCTGTAGGATGCTCGACGGCGGCTGCCTTCGCGATGGTGTTTCTGTCGCCTTTCTGTAGTTACAATCTTGATTCTTCTTGCACTCGGGCATTGGGGAAGAGCCTTCTCGCTCCCTAAAGGTGTTCGCCCTTGTCTGCCACGCTCTGCTGAGGGCCTGAGGAGCACTCGCGTCTCAAGGTGAACGTTAAATTAATGTGAAAGGCTTCTAGAGCTCTACAATTAAAAGGTCCTTTGCTTTCCCCACTTCAGAACAGATCTGATGGTTTATTGCTGGAGCCTTGGCTCCGAGCCTGGCTGACCTTGGATCCATGCCTTTTCAGTATCAGTGGGGTTTCTTGTGCGCCGTGGTGGCCTTTTATGTGAAGAACAAGCCGCTATTGTGGCTACCGGCTTTGCAAAAGAATTCCTGATCCTCGGTGGACGTTGGGGAAGGCGGGGATGCTTCATTTCCCCCTTCCACATGCATCTCGCAGTTGGCGCTTATTGTGCCAGCGAGGTGTTTGTGAACGTAGGTACATTTTCTACTTAGATACTTATCTTCTTAAGCTCTTCTAAACGATTCCAGGCAGATGAGGTGTCCAGGAAAGCGACGGCTGTGTTCGCCTCTACAGGTCCGGTAATCCTGTGTCTGGCTCCACCAGTGCCCTTTGTGTTTCCAGCTCTGACACACCTTTGGCAAACACTTCAGAAGTGGCCTCAAAGCTGATCCGATCCCCTTGAGAGGGGCTTTCTGCAGTCCTGTTCCGCAGGCTCGAGTTACAGCCTGGGCTGCCAAAGCAAAGCTTTCCAGGTGTATTGAGAATCCCGGCACCAATTTGCAACAAGGGGCGCTCAACGTGCTTCTGTGGTTTGTTTGGGGGACGTTACGAGGGTTATGCTAATGTGTAATGTAGGGCATTCCTTCGCCCAGAGTAAATTGTCACCCAACTTTGAGTCATCTGCTTGAAGGGGAGAATAAATATTAGCGCGCTAACATGAGGAGCGTATTTAAGAGGTCGCGGGTGACACGTCGTTATCATCTGTATTAGTTTATATTGGCTGAAAGGACGAAAGGGGAAGCAAGGAAATCGACTGGCGCTACTTAACGTTGAATTAGTGTCCCTCTGCGAAGGCATCTGCTCTACGGTGTAGCTGGAGGTAGTTCCCGTTCCAGCTGGGGTCGGGAAGTTTCGTCGCAGGGATGTGTTCGTCCCCTCCAGCCGCGTCTTTCTGCCTGTCGCCGTCGCGCTGAGCGCCTCGAAATGTTTGTCAGACCTGGTCACGCGGTAACCGAGGTGGAGTTTGTGTAAGCTTCGACTTCAAATAGTGGATTACCTTTTATCTTATTATATAATGAGTTATTGATCCGCTGATTTTGAATATTTCGGTGAAGGCCGTTGCCGGCAGATCCTGCGCCTGCTCTGCCCTTGTCCTGCCCTGGAAGCTGATGGGCAGAGTCTGACCAGGTCCCTTGCAGTGCCTGTCCCGGGCTCCAACCACCCTCGTGCATCATCTCTGTGGACACGGGGATGCAGCAATAGATCCTCGACACCCACTGGGTTGTAACTCAACATCCCTTCTGTTGCCGAGAAGGGAAGATCAGTTGGTCAAACCCCGCAGATAATGAAGATGTTGGTGGACAAGGGTTTTGGTCTGGACGGGGAGAGATCTTAGCAGAAAGGTGTCCTAGGTCAGTCCTAGAGCTCCCAAGAGCTTTCTCTGCTTGTGAGCGCAGCGTTTCTCTGTGTTTGCTTATGTCGAAGGGACCGTAATTTCTATTTATTGAGTCTCTGACTTTGAGGCGCTCCCGGAGCAAATGTGTGCTCTTCTAAAGCTCAGCTTCATTAGGTGTGTGGAGGCGAACGCGCTCTGGAGGGACGGGCTCCGGCTGCAGCGCACGTCTCCCGAGGGAGCCGGCGGGTGACTGAAATGCACATTCCCATTGTCCTCCCCACAGCAATGTGGAGGGAAGAGATAAAGCAAAAGAACTGTGCGTGCTTCTGGCTTCAAGCTGCCGGGACAAGATGTTCAGGAGCTGTTTGCCGTGAAGCCGAGATGTACGGCGCGTGCAGGAGGAGCTCTGGAGTCCGCTCAGCACCTGCAAATGCAGCAGATGATATCACGGGCGATAGAAAGGGCTTGAAGTCTTTGAGCTGAGCTCCTGACGGTGTTGCTTCGTGCAGACTCCAGAGGTCTTGCAGTGCATTTGTGTGGTGCTGCCGCTGCCGCCGGTCTTTGGCATTCCAGCTGCATGGCTCTGACTGCATCAATCGATCACGGCCGCTGCCCTGCGTGCCGTATTGACAGACAACTTAAATAGTTCTCATTTTAAGAAGTGCAGCATGGATAATTAAGCAATGCACTCTACAAGTTGGTGATCAGCTTCTTGTGGAGGACCAATAATGAATAAAAAGTACATTAACTAAATTAAACTCTTGATGCCTGCAGGTCTGTAACTGTAGAGTTGCCTTTATGAAATTCATTACACTTTTTAAGAGTTCTTTTAATCAAAAGGCTCCTGCAGAAAACATTCTGGGAATTAAAGTTTATTTTATTTCCGTATTGTTTAGGGCAGAGATGAGCGTTGCTGCTGCTCCGTCTGAATACCAAACTACGCTTGGACTCTGGGCCCATCAAATGCAGAGGAATGGAATGTAAACAACTAAATGGTCTCCCAAATCTGCATAACGAGACTCTGTGCTGTTTCCTAATGGCATCTTGCCTTTGAACGCAAGTGTTGCCCTTAGTTGTGTGTTTAGTACAACCAAACAGATCCCCAGGCTGGTTTCTCGGCATCGGGACGCCAACGTGCGTACGTGATGACGTTCGTGTGGAGGTGCGGTGCTCAGAGATACGGGCTGTGGTGATCGTTCACAATTCGTCCTGTGGACGTGTGCTTATTTGGTGTTTATTTCTGGGTTCGTGTTGCTGTCTGTGCATGACACGCAGAGCTTGGGTTTCTCGCTGGCGCAGGCCAGGAGCTGGGATGGCCTCGGCGAGCAGGGCCAGGTACCCGGCTGAAGGGGTGCCGAGCCTTGGAGCTGAGCTGGATGCTGCTAATTGGGTGTCAGGGATTCATCTTCTTCATGCTTCAGAAAACAGCTGTATAATTCTGAACCTTTTCTTGTTGTTGCTGTTAAATCCACATAAACCAGTCAAGGTCCAGGAGATAACGAAGGGAACCCGCAGCTCTGCTGAGGTAAGCGTGCAGCTGGGGTTTGGACATCAAAGGCACAAAGAGCAGTGCAGGGTTTGCCCCTCTCATGGCTCCGCTGCTCTCCTGGGTGCACAGCAGAGCTTCCCCCAGGTCTGCTCCTGCCCACCTCGCCGTGAGGCTGTGCTCAGGCTCAGCACATGCTCCGGGGTGGGATTCGCGTGGATGGAGTGATCCTCTGGGCTGTAATAATAATTGCACGTAGGTGTGTCCTTATGGCGACCTCATCAGCGCCCTGGCAGCTCTTTGCCCTCAAACCCCTCCGCCCAGCAGACGTTTTTCTCACCATCTGGCTGTGGAAGTGCTCTTGACCAACATGAACACGCTGTGGAAGACTAGTGCTTGCTCTCCCCAACTTTTTTTTTTTTTTGCTGTTGGCGAGAGGCTGCCAACTGCCAACTTGGATGGGAGCCATTTATTTGTAGCACAGTCAATCTTCCCTTAAAGAAAACCACCAGTGAATTAGCTTTTGCATAGTGTTTCAATCAAAGCACTTGATCCTTGTTTCTGCGAGATAATCCTAAGAACTTCTTATTTGGAGAATAGAAGACCGTGATGGATTTAATTCATAAAGGGAAGCAGCCGTAAGGAATGTAAATGTAAGAGCCTGATAAGGTAGGATTTCCTAGTTGCTATGACAACCCCTGGGTCATGAGCCTGAGAAAATGTAAAGTAAGTCCGGGAGCTGTGAAGATGATTATAAAATTTAACTGTCATTCTTCATTTGGAGTTGATGGCAAACATTATTTACTTAAGTTTATCTCCAGGCAGGCGAGGATCCTTTCTTCCTCCTTTAAATCGGAGGCTTGGATCGCGAATGAACGTGTTGTGCGCGTCCGACGCTCTAAAGCGAAGCCGCTATTTATTATTCGAAACAGACAATTTGCACGTAATATCCCCGTGGATTCGGTCAGTCTCCTATAGAAAGCGGAGGTGTTATCCGCATATCCCCGGGAAAGCCACTCGGCTCAGGGGGGGATGCTCCCAGCGGGGGCACGGCCGCGCCGAGGATGGGACAAGGCGTCAAGGGCTGAAAGAGCAGTCCCTGCTGGAGTAGAAGAAAGCATGAAATATCCCTTTGTGCGCTACCGATGCTGCCGGGATTAACTGCACCGGGAGCTGGGCATCGTCTGGGTCTGTGGCAGCGGCAGCACAAGCAGCTGCCTGATACCAGCATGTCCCAGATACGTCGGCTGCGGCATAAACGCAGATTAAGTTTGTAAAAGCCTGTCTTAAAGCTCCTCCTCCAGACGGACATCAGGGAGCCCTTGGCTTCCCAAGGTCCCTTCTGGACGTGCAGCTGCCTTCCCAACAGTTCTGGCGTTGTATAATAGAAAAAATGCACGTCGCATTGGATGTCAGTTTGAGGAGCGCCAGCCGTGCCCTTCCGTGGTGGCCTCTGG
>WEIS01074253.1:0-10016 GCA_013389965.1 Todus mexicanus | reverse complement strand
AGTTGGAAGGGACCTCAGCAGGTCCCCATAGCACAGAAACATTAGAGATTCAAAGATGTTCATGAAGTCTAGAGCCACCAAGGTTGGAATTGACACTGACACCAGTTGCACAATGGAAAGATGCTGGACGTGGAGGAGCTGAACACACAAAGGATGGACACAACTGGACAGAAGCGTGTGACTCTGTGTGTGGATAAACACAACGAACCATGTTAGAGAACAAAGCCATTGGATTCCTCTTCAAGCTGCTCAATCTCCCCGAAATGTTAGTTGCCCTTTTCCTTGCTCTGCTATTTCGAAAGAAAAATCAAATGGTCTAAAATACCACTAATGCCACCTCAGCGGAGTAAATAAAGACAGCGCAGGGTACACACGTCAATGATTTAAACGCTGCCACCTCGGAGCTTTTTTTCTGTAGTCAAGAAGCACCTTTAGCCTGTCAGCTGACGATGAAAGACACACGACAAATTCTCCTCAGCGCTCAACGTGCCAACTCTTAAATAACAGCTTCACATCCCAGGCAGATATACAGTAGGAGAAGGTTATTCGTGAACTCCGTTGTTAAACTATCTCGTTTCGCTTTGCTGCTGCCGAGCATGTAATAACTCATAGCTTATGTGCTATCTTTGACCTAGAAACACTGGCAGCTGTTAGGGGAATCGCTGGGATTTTGGAAACTATCAAAAGGTTTTTAGCACATAAACCAAATTTATGAACAGCTATTACCCTGGAGACTCGAATTGTTTATGTTTTAGTATCCCAGCTGTCACTGGTGCACAGTTATTTGGTCCTGTATTAATCCCCTGAAAAGGTTGAGCGTCTCCACTCAGTCACTGAAATATTTTATAATTGACAGACTTCATCTGGCACCGAGTACGTGCAATAATTTTCTCCATAAGGAGCACGCCGCGCTGACACTAATCTGTTCTGTTGTCATCTCCCTTTATTATCAACGTCTGCATTGTTTTTCCAGCGGCGCCCAAGAACACAAATACGAAGCTTCTAATTGAAAAAGCTAAGTAATCAAAAAGCCAATTAATCATCCAGATGAGCTCTGACACTCCATGATGCAACAGACAGAAATACCACAGATGCAGAACTGAAGTATTTTTTTAAAGTGTGCTTATTTGATGAGGGGAATGATCTGAGAATGTAATTAGCGTTCTTTGTCACAGGTGACAGACTCATATTGCACATTTCCTCATGCTGACATTACTTCTCTGAGCTCCCCTTGCTCCGCTCGCATCCTACCTCCCTTTCTGATGTTTCCTCGGGTGAACAGCCCATGCTGCAACTTCATGCACCTTTCACTGACACCAGGACAAGTCAAGGAATAAGTCAGCAGCCGATTACAGTGCTCTGTGATTTCAGCCTTTCCAGACCTTCCTTTTTTCTTAAAGCTCCATTTCCATCCCAGTGCTCAAAAATCCCCCAGTACAGCATCTCACAAATGACCTTAATAACGGCTGCAGGCACCAGCCTCTGGGAAGCTGAGGTTGCAGGAGACACGACCTCTCTGCTTTTGCAGGTTTTCATTCCGTAATCTCCACATCTCTGAAAAAATTCAAAGGCAGATCTGGAGCACAGAGTTCACCTCCTCTCAGAGCTCCAACAACCCTTTTTTTGTGTGTAGAAGGGATAATGCACGTGTACCTTGAAAACAACTCGGATGACAATCTGGCAAAGCGAAGGTTCTTTAGCTTTACCGATAAAAAGTCAGAATGAAAAGATGAGCCTTCATATCATGAGAGCTCCACTCTTGACAGCTCTGCTCAATTTAGGCATTGAAACAGGGAGGTGGTGGAATCACCATCCCCGGAGGTGTTCAAAACACGTGTAGATACGGAGCTTCAAGACATGGTTTAATGGTTATGATAACGTTTAGTAGATGGTTGGACTTGATGATCTTGAAGGTTGTTTCCAACCTTAATGATTCTAAGATTCTAAGAAAATGGAGCAAACATCATCCATGACATAAGACAGTTAATTCAGAAGGGCCTGGGGTAGTCCTGGAGACTTCCAAGCTGCAGAAGAGAAAGCACGAGATGGCAGAGATCACCTATTTCACATTGTCTGGGGGACGACACTTCAGCAGCACTCAAACATGGGTATTTTTTCAAGTTGATTATCTCATTTGTTACACAAGAAGGACACATTCACGGGCTTGTTAAAATGTGATTCCACATTCCTAAGTTTTCACTTACTAAGAGCAAAAAGAAGGTGCTGCATAGATGAGCTGCCTGAACGTTAAGAATAACGAAGAATACGATCTTATTTGCTGCGTAGCACCTTAAAAAGGTCAAAGCAAAGCTTTCAAATAAAGAACTATGGTTTATCACACCTTTTTTGTCATGAATTACTTCAGTACTACTTCCAGTGTAATGATAAAATGGAAAGCAGAGTCGGCACAGGAGAGACAATGACCTGATGGAGAAGGTCCAAAAAAGGCCACAACAATAACTAGGGGGCTGGAACCCCTCTGATGGGAGGTCAGGCTGAGAGAGTTGGGGTTGCTCAGCCTGGAGAAGAGAAGACTCCAGGGAGACCTTCTTGTGATATTTCAGTACTTAAAGGGGGTCTAAAAGAAAGATGGGGACAGACTTTTCAAGCAAACATGAGGAAAAACGTTTTCATTATGAGGGTGACAGAGCCCTGGCCCAGGCTGCCCAGGGAGTTTGTGGAGTCTCCTTCTCTGGAGACATTCAAACCCCATCTGGAAGCATTCCCGTCTGACCTCATTTAGGTGATCCTGCTCTGGCAGAGGGGTTCGACTAGATGATCTTTTGAGGTCCCTTCCAACCCCTAACATTCTGCAATTTTGTGACTTTGGAGCAGGGCCTGTGGGGACAGGACAAGGGGGATGGGTTGGAACTGACAGAGGGAGATTGAGAGTGAAGAGAAGGGAGAAGTTGTTGGTGCTGAGGGTGGGGAGAGCCTGGCCCAGGTTGCTCTGATTGGTGGTGGCTGCCCCATCCCTGTCCCCATTGCAGGGGAGGTTGTTGGGGGCTCTGAGCAACCTGCTCTAGTTGCAGATGGCCCTGCTCCCTGCAGGGGGGTTGGACTGGGTGACCTGGAAAGGTCCCTTCCAACCCAAACCAGTCTATGATTCTATGATGGCTACAGCCACCCCATAAGAAGCCAGTTTGGATGAGATACCACAGATGTGTTTTCCTCCCACACCAGCCAGTTATTTGAAAATAAGGAAGATATTCTGTGGTGCTTTCTTTATGTCTGAAGAATCTTAAATTTTAACTGTTCAAATAACGTACCGTTTTAGAACCATTAAACCAATTTACCCTCATCCTTTCAAACTAGTTTTCATTGTCAAGAAGAGGACTTCATTAATGTCATCTTCAAAACAGGCAGGACAAAACCCTGCGACAGTATCTGCTATGCCCTCAATTTAAAATATTCATTACGGCCAATTATGTACACTGATAATTCATGCAACACGCTCTTCTTGCTAATCCATAAAAACAAGGGGTTTTCTCCTATCCCGCTAAGCTGCATAAATGAATACGTAGCTCGTTAATGCCATTTTCAAAACTAGCTAAAAACATAAATCCAAATTAATCAACAATAGGTAGGCTCAGGAAGAAGGCAGAGCGGGGGGAAAAGAGAAGTGTATTCAGGCAGAAGGTTACAACCAGCCTGGGATCTCGAAAATGATGGCAGCAGTAATTATTTGGAATTAGCATCCTATAAAATAATAGCCTATAAAGAATCAGAACGGTAACGGCAGTACGGTGAAATATTGCAAGCACGTCGAGCAGCTTACAGATGTTCTGTGCAGTTTGGTTTCAAGCCTAGTGTGAAAAAAAGCCACGGAAGTGCTTTTCGAACATGCTGTAGACTTGAGATTAACACTCAACTCTCCATGTACTGGCGGATGTTGGAAGAACCGCCAACTCCACGCAACAAAAGCAACCATGGATTGCAACACAAGCAGAAATTCAATATATATCTGTGCACTTCATAGGCAATTTTAAGATTATGTGGTGATATTCACTTACACTTGCTTGTTATCAGCGCTACTATAAAAGTAACCTCGTTCAGATTATTCCTCCATATGTAATTCCTGTGACAGATGAAACCTCATCACAAACATGAGATCTTAGTAAAGAAAACAATATCCTTAGCATTAAAGCCTCCGTTTTGTCAGCATGAAGGTAAAACCAGTAGCAGTTAATATCAAAGCATCCCTCTGGCCACAACTGTAATATTTATCTCCTTAGCAAAGTCATCTTGTTGAAGAGTAAAACCCAACCAGAAAGTCAGGAGCAGAAACAAACAGAAAACTCATTTGTCTCTTACCCTTTCTTCCAGTCGAGCCAGCTGCTCTTTGTAGTAGGCATCGTGCTTCCTCAGTTCTCTGTCTTTCTCCTCCAGCTGCCTGGCCTAAAAAAAGAAAGAAGATAAAACTAGATCAAGAAAGAGCCTCACTGGCGAAGGAAAAACATCGACTAGAAATTGCCCCAGTAAGGAATATCCAGCGACTGCGAACGGCAGTCCATTAGTTTTTGCCAACTCTACGGTAATAAGATGATGACTGCAGCATTGAAAATGTAAAGAGATTGTCTATTGTACTGGGTTTTACCTTTCCCTCCTCAACAGCTGTGCCATAGCTTGTCTCAAATGTATTTGGAAACGTCACAGAGATAGAACCAAGCATGTCACGCAGAGGTGAATCTATTTATTTTTGAATTCCCTTCGTAGATCACTTGTGAACTTAAGAGAAACGTGTTCGAGCTACTTGGAAAAAAAAATCAATATATTTGTATGTATGAATATATATACGAATATATGAGCTTGAATACTCAACTTTATTCGTTAACTGTTACTCAGGGGACATTTTAACCTGAGAAAAGTTGAACTCAGATCCACGTATTTCTAGGCAGCGGTGAAAAGAACATTTTGGAAGCCACGTGTTTTTCCTTTAAAACTTCAATTCAGGAACGCATCTTGCATGTGCTTAATTCTAAACACATGAATGTTTGGAAGGAACCAAACGTTTACATATTTGCAAAAGCAGACCTAAAAACGTACATCTAAAACTCTGCTGTCCTCTTTAATTAGTCATCGCTGCTCTGGAAGCTCCTCGATCAGCTGAAGTATCCAACTAAGCAAACTGAAACCCTTTATTGTAGGATCGCCTCCATGTCCAGTACCTTAAAATAATACAGGATAATTCTGAATATCTATCTTCTGAATTCTAACATCACTTGAGGAGTCATTTAAGAGACGCTGCTTCCAGCGCTACTAAGCAAGTTGACATTTTTTTGGCATTTTGTCTGCAGTATGCACCAATATCCAGTATTAAAGGGACTCATTAAGCATGATAAATTAGATTAAAAGTGCAAACATGCACGCAGAAGACATACAGAGCTGTTAGTCCTCCCGAGGAACTACTAGACAAGCAATTTTTAACAAGCTATGGAGGATTTAACGCCTAAACCATCAGCGCAAATTCATTCCGGGCTCATAGTTTTAAGGATAAAATACATTTAGTGACTAATAATTAACTACCAGTGGTCATTACCACAACTGCCTATTTAACATCAGTCTAACATATTATTTTCAACCAGGAATTGGTCCTAAAACTCCAAAAAGTTCCTGTTTTTACAGTATCATGTGAACTGTTGTATTTTTACTACTAAAGATGGTATCTCTGGGTCACGCTCATAGAGTTATGGATGAATAAGTAACTACTTACCTTTGTTTCTATATCCTGAAGCATGTAAAATAATTGAAAAGTCAAATTAAATTTATTATTATATACTGGTGAATACAAAGAATGCAAAAAATGAAGGTATTCTTAAAACTAGAGAAGAGTAGATTTAGACTGGACATTAGGAAGAAGTTCTTTACCACCGGAACAGGTTGCCCAGGGAGGTGGTGGAAGCCCCATCACTGAAGACATTCAAGGTGATGCTTGATGAGGCTCTGAGCAACCTGCTCTAGTTGAGGATGTCCCTGCTCCCTGCAGGAAGGTTGGACTAGATGAGCTTTAGAGGTCCCTTCCAACCCAAACCATTCTCAGATTCTATGATTCTAGGATGGAGGAGATGAAGTCTATCCTCTCTTCTGGATTCAGCTGAGCTTAAGTTCTTCTCATATGTGTCCTGCTTGCTGATCAAATACCATTAAAAAAGAGAACTGGATTTGTATACTGATACCTGATGACTAAATTTATATATATGAGTCATATTAAGATGAGTAAAGGAATGCAAATAACATTTGGAATCATTGAATCATAGAATTGTCAGGGTTGGAAGGGACCTCGAAGATCAGGTAGTTCCAAAGCCCCTGCCATGGGCAGGGACATCTCACACTGGATCAGATTAGTCCTTCCGAAAGCAAGTTTTTGCCCTGGCAACTTCATTTTGCCTTGGTCAGTTTGTTAGTTTTTTAGGATTGATTTTTGGGGTTGGTTCCCTGCTCCTTAAGATAATTAGTAAAGAAAACAGCTGGATTTTACTGCACTAAAGACTTGGGGACTAAGACGCGAATTATAGTCATGTTGTTTATTCCCTTGATCCTATCAAAGCTTTTCTTTCACTGATTAAGTAGAAATATCCGATTGTAAGAATATTAAATAATACATTTATCCAAAAGCTTGGTCCTCTACACTGTGAAAGTAACTGGAAGATTTGCTGGGTCAGGAAGAAACTCAGGAAAATGTTTATTCCTTATCGGTACCACCCCTGGCATTTGTCCGGTAATGCAGACACAATAAAGCTGAAAGGAAAGGGAAAGGGAAAGGGAAAGGGAAAGGGAAAGGGAAAGGAAAAGGAAAAGGAAAAGGAAAAAGGAAAAGGAAAGGAATAAAGGTACAATAATAGAACAGTATAAAATAGAACAGAATTAAATAGAATAGAAAAATAAATAAAATAAAATAGAAATAACGCATTTCTACAGGAGACAATATAAGTATGCCACCAGAAGAGAACTGACTGCAGAAATTAAAACCTGTAAGGTGATATTATATTTCTAGGGCCACAACAACACTATCCTGGTGAATATCAATTAGTCGTAACAAAACAATTAACAGTAGCCATGTATTCAATTAGCTGAATGCTGCACTTGAGTTGTAAAGGAGATCCTGGAAGAGGTTTATTGCTTCTTCACACAGTAACTCGCATCAAGGAAGAGGTTGCTGGGATGTTGTTTAGAAAACAGCTTCAGAAGGTCACCTTTGGGGGCAGCCCATCTTCCTGCGACTGCCCGAAACAGAACACTGGTATTAAATGCAGGTTGCTCACAATCGTGGAGAACCAAGGGACCGAGTCTCCAAAGCCACATTCAAGGCTGCGACTGCGACCAGGCATGAGGGTGGTGAGACACCGGAACAGGTTACTCAGAGAAGTTGTGGATGCTCCATCCCTGGACGTGTTTAAATTCAGATTGGATGAGGCGTTGAGCTACCTGATCTAGTGAAAGGTGTCCCTGCCCATGGGAGGGGGATTGGAATCTTTAAGGTCCCTTCCAACTCAAATCATTCTATGATCCCATGGTGAAGAGCTGCCTGTCACCACGGGTTTACAAGACTAACAAGATTTGCCAAATTAAATGCTAACTACAGCAGTGAGGGATTTTCTTATGGGAAAGGTCACATGAGATATCTACAGGCCTTCAGGCACGGCCCACGTACGTTGAAGAAAAGGTTACCGGATTACTAGATGAGAGAAAAAGCAGCAGCAGAGGGCTGGCCTTCAGCAGCTCCAGAAGCATGACCACCTCGCAAGAGAACTGCTGGCAGGTCAGGCTGGATGGGATGCACCAGAACTGCAAGACAGCAGATCTCAAAGAATGATCTTTCACCATTACATTGCTAACAGGCTACCCCCACGAAGGTGGTGGAGTCTCCATCTCTGGAGAATTTCAAATCCTGCCTGGATGTGTTCCTGAATGATCTGCTCCAGGTGGTCCTGCTCTGGCAGGGAGGTTGGACTAGATGATCTTCAGAGGTCCGTTCCAATCCCTACCATTCTGTCATTCTATCACATTTCCCTTTTCATTCTGCAACTTGAGGCTTGCTGGCTGAGCACATCTGTAGGTTGAAGCAGGGTGCAGAAGCCAAAAAAACATGTAGATGTGTTCAGAAATGTGTAGAGGTGGCGTTTCAAGATGTGGTTTAATGGTTGTGATAATGTTTAGTAGACGGTTAGACTTGATGATCTTGAAGGCTGTTTCCAACCTTTGATGATTCCAGGGTGTGAATTCAAGAGCTCGTTGACACTAACGTCATCCAGAACAGACTTCAATTGTCACACTGTAGAAAAGTTACTCATCATTTGATGTCTCCATTCACTCCACAGAGGGTCTGCACAAAATTAATTCTCAACCTCCACATTTAATAGACGTTGGATTGCGAGACTTTTAAATTTTGACCTTCTATTTCAACATAGAAATACACACATCATTCTGAAAGGGCAACAGGAGTAGCTCACGGATCTTCTTAGGAACACATGCTTCTCCCATCCCCTCCAAATAATTTCTTTTTCGAGCCATCACTTGGTACAAAATCATTCCTAACCGCCAAAAAAAAAAAAAGATCCAGACACATCACTTAAAAGAAAAAACGATGTTAATTTCCACTTGTAAAGGTAGAGAATAGTCATGAATTAGAAACAGCAGCAACAATGCCTCATAAAATGTATTCTTCTGACAACTGTAATTAAAACAAGCTTCTGTAATTACCAGTAAATGCGCCACAGTACATTTTCGAAGAATAATGAAGTCCTACAAGAATGAGTAGTGCAGATAAAAAAAGATCACGTTGAGAGGAGGCTAAGGGAGAGAATGAAAAAATTGAATTTACCAACGTGTCAGGATCCAGTTTACGCAGAACACGTGATATCAAATTCCCTTCAGTTACTAAATCGAGTTATAGAGCAAAAGGAGAAAAAAGCAAATGTGCCCCATGTCAAATCAGAGAGTTGTGGATTCCAGTTTCTAACGAGCCACAGGAATATGCAGCAGAAATCCAGAGGGACACTGCTCTCCATCAAGACAGAAGTTTGCTGATGTTCATGTCCCAACAAGAAGAGCTTCCATTACCATGTTAGAAGTAAAAAGCTGAGCAAGGAAAATGCGGGACACCTGCTGAAGCAGGTGGATGTTTTGGGGAGAGTAGACACAGAGCTGAGGTAGTCAAAGGGACCTCAGGAGGTCATTGAACCCCTGTATTCAGCACTGGTGAGGCCACAGCTTGAATATTGTGTTCAGTTTGGGGCACTGCAGTACAAAAAAAGACATTTGAGGTGCTGGAGCACGTCCAGAGAAGGGTAATAAGGCTGGTGAAGGGTCAGGAGAAAATGTCTTATGAGGAGTAGCTGAGGGAGCTGGGATTGTTTAGCCTGGAGAAGAGGATGCTGAGAGGAGACCTCACTGCTGTCTACAACTACCTGAAAGGAGGTTGTAGTGAGACAGATGCTGGTCTCTTCTCTCCTAAGTAACTAGCAATAGGACAAGAGGTAATGGGCTGAAGTTGCACCACAGGAGGTTTAAGTTGGATATTAGGAAAAATTTCTTGACTGAAAGAGGAGTGAGGCCTTGGAACAGGCTGCCCAGGGAGGCGGTGGAGTCACCATCCCTGGAGGTGTTCAAAAAATGTGTAGATGTGGCACTTGAGGACATGGTTTAGTGGTTATGGTAATGTTTAGTAGACGGTTGCACCTGATGATCTTGAAGGTCATTTTCAATCTTCATGATTCTATGATTCTACATAGTTCCTGCTTGAAACAGGCCCAACTAAGAGGCCAGACCTGCTACCCCAAGGCTGTATGCAGTGGGGTTCTGAAAACCTCCAAGCATGGAAACTGATTGACTTCTCTTGTACCTTTGTCAGCAAGGTCTCCCAGACTCTCTGTCAAGGGACAAGGTTCTAGGAGATGTAATCACAGCAGCAGATAAGCACAGAGTCACTTGAGATGATTCTAGGTTCCTTCCAGTCTGAAGGCCTGGGGTGCTGGGATGAAAGGTAATGGTTTGAAACCGGAAGAGGGTAGATTTAG
>WEIS01074233.1:997-21578 GCA_013389965.1 Todus mexicanus | reverse complement strand
TCATTTTAAAAAATCATTCATTTTTTTGGATCATAATGTACTCACTTGGCTTTTAGACCTACATAGCTCACAGGCCAATTTTTCAAACAGGATTCTAAAGCTATTTGTGGATTACTTTCTGTTTGCTACTTGTAATCTGCATTCCTGAGGCAAGCACGCTAAAATGACTGAGGATTTTCAACGAGCTAAGTGATTATACTAAATAGGGCAATTTTGGATGCTCTTAGCTTCTGTGTTTAAAAACACAATGCAGAAGAAACCAACACTACATTTTATGTTAAACCACAGAGGGCACTGTTTGTTCTTAATATAAAATGACCATATTACATAGACTTTTGTCACTCTTCATTAAGCAATTAATGTTAGGAGCTTAAATTTAGCCATCTTCCCCCTTTTTCCTACTTGGATTTAAAAATTAACCAGGTGCATTACCCTGATGCACATTCTGTTGTTCTTTCAGTGTCTGGTACCACCTATTCCCTTGGAGCGTCCCTCCTCTTCTCACTGCTTCACCACACTACATGGAGTCAGATGGTTTCCTTCACAGCAATGTGTCTGGAGATGTAGCGCAAGAAACTGCCTCATGATTGTTTTATGGTTAATTAACACTCCGCATTTTAATGTGCTCATTTTGGGTTGGTATTGAAGAAAGGGAGGCAGGATGTGGTAGAAGAAATAAAGCAACTGAATTATGTGAGGTTGAAGGTCAATCGGCTATGCCAGTTTTGCAATTGTTTATTTATCTACTACTTGAAATATTCTGAACAAAACATGACATTTTCAGTTTTCTAAAAAATAAATTAATCTTCCAAAACACCTGTCACAGAAAAAGCAATAGCAAAATATACATTTTTATAAAAATTAAGATTTTTTTTAACTCTGACATTTTTATTTCTGAAAAAATGCTGAAAAAATATCAGAATTCCATGCAAAACAAATTTTTGAGATTTGTCTTAGAGTTCTGTTGATACAAATTGGCCCCAGATCATTGTGCAGAGCATCACACACACAAAATATAAACTGTTTATAGCATAAAAATCCTAATAGATTAAAGGAAAGAAGAAAAAAGCAGAAACTGAATAAACTGTGAACATCAGATTAGTGGAAAGTTGCCTTTCCACTTGTGCTTGTGTTAACTGTTGTGCAAGTCTGAGACATGTCAGAAGCCTATAAAGTATTAGTTATTTTACTGGTGGTTCAATTAAAGGTGTATGAGTCCTTTTTTTAGCACTTTGTCTCTCCCTCCACCAGTGATCTTCATGAGCTTTGCTCATTAGTTTAATTTCTTGTTTGCTTGAGACCTAGATAACTTCTGGGATTCTTTTTTTCCCATTTTACTTCCCCAATCTGTGTTGGTGCTAAGATCTGTGAGGTGCTTTGCAGGTCTTGATGCAGCACTGAATGGTCTTGGTGAGACACAGCAGGTTTCACTTCTCAGTGCCTGGCCAAAGAGAGGCCTGAATCAGCCAGGACACAAATAGTATTACTAGGTAGCTGCAAGCACTTCAAACAGATTGCTGGAACTACAGATGTCTCTGGAAAACAGGTTCACTTAGGATCCTTGGGGTTTGGGCAACTTGGGGTTTGCTCCCAGCTCCCAGCCTTGTACGGCACCAGTACTACACGTCTTACTTGTTGAAGGGGAAATAAGGGCTTATCACCATTTATCACTCTGGTTGATACCACTGTTTCTCTTTGCCGAAGTGTTAAATAACTGAGGTTGGAGGAAATCAGGAGGTCACTAGTCCCAACATTCTGCTCTAAGTGGTTTCCCTTATGGGGCCAGGCCATGTGGCTCAGGTTTTTACTCATTTGGGCTTGAAAATCTCCAGGGATGGAGACCGTACAGCCTCTCTGGGAAATCTATTACAATGCTAAATTATCCAAGAGTGAATTCTTTTCCTTATATCCAGGTAAAATCCTTTTTGTTCTAATTTATATCTGTTCTCTCTCATCTTCCTGTCTTGTCCCAAGACTGACCCTTGAGGAGCTCCTTTTCTCCCCAGCCACTACATAGGGTATTATCCAGTAACCACTACCCTTTGAAAGGGCCAGTCTAGCCAGTTTTTCCTCTGTCTTGTAGTCCAGCCATCAGGACTGCAAAGATGCACCTTGGACACAAGGTTGCTGAAGGGGACCATGTTGAAAGTGTTGCTAAAGACTTTCCTCTATTGGGAAATGACTGACTTATGAGAAAGGTGCTGTTCTTGGGGCTACATTTAAAGGGGCAGTTTGTAAGACAGCTCATGGAGACTGTCCGGAGAAATGAAATTTACTCTGCTGGTTTCTAGCGGTTTTCCTTTTAAGAGATGAGGCAGTGTGTTGAAATTCTCTTCTGAGAGCAGTTTAACCAACTCATCCCTTTCTACAAGGTGAAGGATGATAAATTATTGGAGATTTCTTTAAAGTATGCGGTAGTAAAGGCCTGAACTCCTTTTAAAGTAACCTGAATATGAAATTGTGCTTACCAGCAAACAGGCCAACTCTGCAGCACAGCTGGAGTGCTGCTTTCCTTGAAGGCACTGCTAGAGACAAGGGCATTATCCTGCAGTTGAGGTTACATGCTTGTGTATACGTTTTAGGATTGGGTCTGTATCACCATGGGATAGTTACAAAAACATGTAGATAGTTCTACAGAAGAATTTGATTTTTCAAAATGTGCTTCTTTGCCTGTCCGATTTTCAAAAACTGGAAATATAATCTGGGATATAGGGCCACAAAGTCATTACAAAAGCCTTGCACAGCACAACTCCTGCTGTTTTTGGCTTTTCTTTCTCCTCTATATGCCAATTCATTCCTAGCTGTGCTTATCAAGGGATCATAAGCATTTTCCATCTCATTTAATTTTTGAACCTGGAATTCAGTATTCTGCAACATAGAATATTGGAGCTGCTTTACTTTGCTGAGTTTAGGCATATCCTGAATATCTAAATATTATTAAACATAGGGTTCCTTTGATTTTTCCTTTTAGGTGACATAGAATGAATTTGTAGAAGAGAAAGCAGTACTTAAGTTATCCATAATGCATCTGTTTATGTTTCCAACTGGTGTACTTTATCACCAAGTCATTGGTTTATATTATAAAATGATGGTTGTGTAATAAGTAGTTAGCAGAAACCACAGGCACGTCTTTGAAATAACACTAATGGCCATTTTTGATTAAATATATGAGACTTTGTGAAAATGATTTGATGAAGAAATGTATTTTCTTTACTTCCTGTTAACAGTGAGCATGTTGAAGCCCTTTAATCTCTGCTGCACAACTAAACTTTTTTCTTTTTTTTTTGTATTAGTTTGAACTAGAAAGCACCATTTAATAATCTAGAAGTTTTAAAGCAAGTGAATTTGGTCAGGGAAGCACTAATTAATAGTACAAAGTGACAAAAAATGTCCACGTGTAATGGTTTCAAATATAAACACAATTAGCTGGTAACCTTGGGAATTAGTTATTCTACCTCTTTCCATTCTCATCCAGTATATGGTACAGAGCATCTTTTTTTGCTATCCGAGTTTGTGTATTTAAGAATCAAAAAATAATAGTAAATGATAAAGTGTACTGGAAAACCTGAGCATGATGACATTTTTAAGGCTAAGATTTGCTCTGAAGGGATTAAATCTCTGGGTTTATATGAGAAGTGCAGCCGGTCTTTAGGAATTTACAACACTGCATAATGGATGATTTTTCTGGCATTTCACAAGTAAATCTTGCAACCAGTTTTTAAGCTAAAATTAGATGTAAGTTTGATCCATATTTAAAGATGTGATCCTTGGACAAGTTTAGCATTTATGTCTGTTAAATGCTCTTGCTTTAAAAAGACACTTCCTCTGTAGTTCAGCTGTAATGAATTGGGCAAGATGTTATTTTGCACAGGATGCATTTGAAGAAATAATTTATGATTAAGTTTTTATGCATTGTTGTATTTAACTTCTGTTACAAGCAGTCTTGCTCATGCTACATGTTTTCAATCTTGTTTTCAGAATTTTTTTCTAAACTTTGACCACTTTTTGGCAGGTTTTTTTATGGCCGAATGAAGATGACTTTTGTAATGCAGGAGGAAGGCTGGTTTGTGAAGGTTCTTACCAAACTTTTTCAGCTTTAAGTAATTGGTTCATTCAAATATTTACTTGTTCATATTTTTCACAGTTCGGAAAAAACCAATGCTTTCATTCAGGGTCCCATCAGGATTTGGTATCAGGACTGGAAATATGGTCTTTTTTTCCTGTCTGGTTATCTTCATGACATAAAATTTGATATATCAGAAAGTTTTGAAAAAAATCCAGGTCTGTATATACTTAACAGAGACTTATTTGACATAAGGAGCTAAAACCCCCCTTTTGGCTGGATGTGCTTTGATTTACCTAGTTACAGCTCTCCCGCCCAAGGCAGGGCACATGGGAGGCTGATGTGGGTAGAAGTTGGACAGAGGGTCTGGATGAAGGGCTGGGCAGCAGGATCTGATGTTGTCAGGACAAGGGAATAGGAGCTGTGAGCAGGGAAAGCTCAGGGCAGAGGGACAGTGGGAAGTGGTGATAGAACATGGAGGAGGTACAGGGGATGGCAGGAGAAACCAAAAAAAGTGAGCTTGGGATAGGTGTTGGGAAAAGGGATGAAGAGATAAGGGTGCAGAAGTTACAGGAGTAGGTCAGAAGTAATTATTTATGTTGGTCACCATTTCAGAAAAAGCGAGGATCTGCAGAGTACGTAACATGAGATGGACTTAGCTCTTGGGTACTTGTATCTGGGAATGCTTAGGAGTTGAGTGACAAACAAGGTCTTCTACCAGGCATTCAGCAAATGAAGACTTTGCAATTAGTGACTGCATGTGAAATGTCTGACTTTGAGCTGCTATCCAAGGAAGGAAGGAGAAATCCCATAGATAACCATCCTCCTTTCATAATTTGAGTCCATTTTTGAAACATGTTTGCCCTATGAGTTGAATGGGATATGGTAAAATATCCATATCTAATAAAAAACAGTAAAATGCTAGTTAAATGTTAGCTATGAAGGCTAACATGCAAGCTTGATTTCAATGGTTTCTGACTGTTGAGTGCTTCACTACTTTATTTTTAGCCAAATTACCCAGATTTGGGAGAAATGGCAGTTTCCTACATGTTTTGTGAAGGCATTTCATAGGAGATGAATGGCTCAGAGCAATGGTCCTGCAGCAGGAAAGCCTAGAGGACCTGAGCTGCCCAAATGACACACACAGCCTACCCAGATTGTCAGCCTCTGCTGTTGCTTGTGCTCTGTGCTGTCCCCCCACAGCAGAGAGGGAGGCTGAGATTATTTTAGTGGGGAGGAAAGATAAACAGGGTACAAAGGACACAAGGCTGTAGTAAACCATACTCATTAATTCTGTTGCCAGTGGAGCATTGTTTGTGCAATGACAACATAAGCTACAAAATCATTAGAGGTGGTGACTCAGCCATTCACAGCCTTTCATCTGCAGATAATGCGTATATGGCACTTTTGGGAGGGGCATTGCTAGAGGTTTCTCTTCCTTGGCCTGTACAATCCCACTGTGTTCAAAGAAATTATGCAGGAACACAGTCAAAAGTTTAGACACTGAGATTCAGGGCTCTCCATCCTATCACCCACTTGATAATTGATAATGAATGTCAGAATTACCAGCAAGCTCAAGCTGCTTTAAACTCCTCAGGTGTGACCAATCTAATTCAAAGCCACATCAACTTTTTGTCTGAGTTCAGAAGTTTTGCACACCTTTCATGCAGTAGTAAAACTCTTGTATGAATGAAATTAAGCGAAAGAGGTTTTAAATGAGAATTTTTACAGCTGAAGCATCCATGGAACACTAACTCTATCTTTAGGAGCACCAGGAGGTGAAAAATGCATAAAGTGTCTTTAAAAATAGCTTTAGTCTAATTTGGAGCCAAGCCATTAAAATAATTCCATCATAACTACATAATTATTTTCCACATAATTACATCTTACTATATTGAGTGCTTAAGGATCTTGTACATGCATTTCTTACACGAGTGAATTTGACTTTTTGTCTAAGTATGATCTTAACTCTCTTTTCTTCTTAGTTTTTTGCCTATGAAATTCATAGTTTATACATTTAATTTTTCTCCAGTCAGTGAGTGTTTTATCTGAGAATCTAGCCTAATCTTTCTGCTCTTGAGGAATATGATGAGAGGAATGTTTGGCTTATTAAAAAACTTTCTAGAAAATATGAAATTTAGGATTTCTTGGATATTGTTATGGACCAGGAAATAACAGGAATAATAAACCCAAGATGGATATTATATTTTTAAATAGGGATGCACTGACAGTGTTTCCATGTGTAGCTTTTGGGCTACATGATATTCTCAGCGTGGCTTAATGGCAACAGGAGTTTTGCTATTAGACTTCCTTGTATCCAGGGATTTTGCCCCACATAATGAAGCATTTGTTATCCATAACTGCTTCAGCAGTGTGAACATTCATATGGAAGAGTTACAGGGACCTCCCTTCAGAAGGCTGCTATTGGTGAGGTGGATGTTGAATATCCTCAAGGGAGAGAGATTCACACTGAGAAAATCTCATCTATGAGAATATGATGCAGGTGCTCCCTGGGGTCTTTACGCTTGCATGAATAGGAAGGATTAAAGGTTCAGGCTTATAGCCCATTTGTCATGAAATCCCCTAATGATGACAGAAACTGTAGACTAGCCTCATATAGAATATCTGTAAAGAACAGAGTGAAAAGGATATAGTGAGGCAATGGTGCATGGCCCTAATTTTAGGAGTATTGAAAGTGGGAGAATTCAAGGAGTTTATGACAGTAACAGAATATTTGGGTTTGGTTTCCCTTCCCCCTGCCAGTGCAAAACCCCGAGACCTAAAGGCTGCATCTTGAAAAGCCCATATAAGCATCTGGATATAATTGCCCTCCCTCTGTGTCCCCAGCACCCTGTAGGAAATAAAAGAACACTAGTCCAAAACTCTAGAATAGCTCAAAAGCCACAGTATGTAATGGGAAGAAAGCAAGAGAGCACTAATGCCCAGCAGCAGCTGGGATGCAGCTGGTGTGAGAACTGTGATGCTCCTGTCTGTCTGCCTTTGGCAGGACGGGGTACCAGCGCCAAGGATTGGGGAAGTGCTTGCCAAGGATGCCTGTCTCTTGGTAACGTGGGATCTACTCAAGTCCCCAGCTTGACCCTGGTCCTGAGGCGTGCCAAGGCTGTAGGACTCCTCAGATGGGCCAGGACTGGCACAGGCAGCTGCTTTGCTTCATTTCAGATGGAAATGTTTTGATTTTTCCCTCACTGAAGAAATGCTGGAAATTCCAAATGTGAATTTCATATTTGAGCTGGAACTCAATGTCCCACAAAATGGAAATACCCTCTCTTTGTCTAGCTGCAACCTGGAAGAAGAGAACTTCGAGGAGATGCACAAGAGAGACATATGCTGATCTTCAGAGGAGAAAATGGGTGTGTGGCTCTGAGGCTCTTCTATAAAAATAGAGATGTATTTCCTAATGTGAACATTTTGTAGTTTAGCCAACAAAAATACTCTCTTTGCATCTTTTTGTTGAACACCTGGAATTTTTCAAAGGGATATCTCTACCAACCAGGTTTAGTCACAGATTTTCAAAACACAAGTGGCAGGCAGGGGTGAGGAAGGGAAAACAAGGTGTTTTAGGACACAAAGCAGCCCTTCTCTGCCAGGATGCCTGTTTAAAGTATAAGCTCATACGAGCAAGAATAATCTTTTTCTGTGTGCAGTATGGTGTCCAACTAGCTGTTACTAATCAGTAACAATCTGTGTATACTGGCTTGCCAGACATAGCTTTTTTTACTCCAAATTCTTCCTTGTGAAATCATAGCATGGTGTTACATGTCTGTATCCTGGCATAGAGTGAAATGGTACCTGTTGCCCATGAAGGAGCGTGATTATGTAGCGTGGACATCATCTGCATGCAACTGCTATGTGAGCAAATGTGAGCAGTACCCCCCCATGAGAACCAGTCTAGTATAAAAGGAAAAAACCCACCAATTTGCCAAGAAGATAAAGCACAATGGCTGAGACAGTGCTCGTGGGTATTTATCAGATTATTTACCACAACAGAAGGCATACCTTACTTCTTGTGTGATCTCAAAAATATGACCCTGCTGGTATGAGAATTTTTAAGAGCCTTGTTTAAAAATGGTCTGAAGGAAGTTCCTGAGCAGAAAGTATAAAATGTTTGTTCAGTGGGCTACCCAGTAAACTTTTCACTTCTGTAACTTCTCCTGATTATCCTAACAGATGTCTTGCTGTTTCCAAAATCTCAGAATAGGAAATGCCTCCATTAACTTAATTTAGATCAATTTCAGTGGTACCTGCTGCACTTTTCATTTCATATTTTTACAGTGAGAAAGCAACATTTGGACTTGTCCCAGTGAACATGGGATTCCCCGCTGTTAATAACATTTATTGTATTTCCTTATATAAATATTGTTTTATTGTAGAAAGGAATCATGTTATTAATCTTCACTGAGTGCCTGGGCTGTTAATTCAGACATGGAAAACAAGGTCATTTCCAAACACTTGAGATACCTCAACCTTGAAGTTGGTGTTAAGTGGCATCAATGCATCGTGGGAGAAATGAAGCTTAGAGCACAATATCTCAGCCTCACATTTGACATCACTGGGAATCTAAATCTCTCCAGTCTGCCATTGAAATATGGTACCTGTGGGTTTGCTGACTTGAAACATGGCTATTTCATGAACCAGATGCATTGAAAATGAGATTGTTACCTGCACAATTACTTGCTAGTCGTGTTTACCTAAGCAGATCACCAGTGCTTTCTGTGAGCAGATGGCTATGTAAGCAGCTCTTCTGACTGGATTTAGGGGACTGGATTTGATGCATTTGTAAGGTTCACTGTGTGATGTAACCCAGCCCTCAAAAATTTTACTTTTTTACAGTCACAGTTGATTAAAGCTGACCTGGCAAGGGACCAGAAAGTCTTTGGGAGGATTAGTGGTTATTAGCGTCATTGCCTCCTCTACTGTAAAAGTGGTGGCTGCATTATGAGCAGCCAAGCAGGCATCCTCTCAACACAGCTCACCCCTCGGAACACAGTGGGGAGCGGGAAGATGCAACCTGCCATCGGCAGGGCTGCCCAGCTCCCACTGGAGCCCTGGGCCACTGCTGGCCTCTACTCCCCTGCGTGTGGAAGAGTCCTGCTGTTTGTGAGTAAACACAGAGGAGCCCTTCTACAGACAAGGGTTTCAGCATCTGGTTCTGGCTGCTGGCCGAGAGCTGCAGTGTTGGGGCTGGGCAGGCGGCCATCAGCCTGGCTGCCACCCCCCTCCGGGTGTCCCAACTCACCTGGGTGGCAGCAGGAGGCAGGGAAATCACTCAACGCCCAGCTCTGTAGCACTTTGTGTCCCTTTCTTCTCTTTCTGCTTTGTACGCTGCAGCAGAGAGGTGGCTGGCGCTGAACTTTTTACCTTCGAGGCTAAGTATTTTGTGCTGGGGAAAACGACCATTAAAATGATTTGTGAAATAAAGACTATCACTAGGGCAGGTGTTAGACCTGTAAACAGTTAATTGTTAGAGCTCTGCAGATGTCCACTATTTCTTTTGAGATGTCTGCTAGCTAATATTATCTAAAAACAGCTCATTCAGTTGATGAATATGTCATTTTGTAGTTTAGATACCAGAATGTCTGCTGGGTCAATCAGCTTGCATGCCTGTGTTTAGAAGGGCTTCACAGTCTGCAACTATCTGGAGACATTCAAGGTATAATGCAATTAATATTTAACAATCATCTTGAAAAGAAAGAAATTTGTAGTAGGAAAAGCAAACCTTGTTGGTTTTCTGTGCCTTTGAGACTCATACCTAAGTTGTTTTTAAATCATGATAAGGGTAATAAAAGAGTGGTCCAGCCCAAAGGTCAGCAAACAGCAGAAGAAGGGGCATCTTGTTCAGAGGAGATTTAGCCAATGCTTGTTTGTAGAAAATTGATGAAATGATATTTGTGTTCAATATCTGTATTCAGAGCTTTTCTGTTCATGCTTTTGTAATTATTGCCGAAGTTTGATTCAGGTAAACCAGTCATGCTCTAAAGTCTTACCTGATACTCAAAAGTGGATCCACCACAAGCAATTAGGTGAAATAAGGGAGTGTGTCGGAAATAAGCAGGGTTCATGCCTTCTTTTGTATTAATTTGCATTTTGAACTATTCAAATCAAACTGTTTTGTAGTTTAAAAGCATAACAACACTTTTGAGCTCGTCTGTAGAATATTGTTTTTTCTGTTGGTCACATTCACGTAGCTCTTAACACTCTCCAGATTAATTTCATCTATGTTTAGTATTTTTGCTATTTGGTAGAACAAAAGATGACTTGCACCTGTGGAGAGTGCATTCACTTAATAAGTCTAGAAAGAAACCATGGAATTCAAATGGGAAATCGTCTATATAAGGCAAGCAAAAAAGAGAAATGTTTTACTTTAAAAAAGTATTAACATTGAGGAGTTTGTGGTGGAACTGCACTTGAGTTGTAATCTTGTAAAAAAGCCCCCACTAAAGCAGATAACTAATTTGCTGTGTAGTCCGTCTGCTCAGATTACCTCCTGGATGTTTTGGACTGTGTGGACCCTGCTTCAGAACTTTGTTGCTCTCAGTGGCCAGAGCTGTGAGGCCACAGATGAATAGGATGGAGTGGCAGGAGGGTAAATGTGAGAGCTTTGTGGTTTTAGACAGTTCTTTTGCTTCTAGGAAAGTTAATTAGGAAGTGAAACCTTAAGCAGTTGACAGTGTGCATTGTTGGCTGCTAGTGCTCTGTGACAAATACCACTGAAAGGTACTTCACTTTCTTTTGTAAACAGAAAGGTAAGGAATTTGCACAAAAATGTATTGGTGAAGATCTGCTTTTCATCATGGCCTAACCACATAGTAAACAACAGAAATAACTTGTTTTAATAAAGTATGGTGTTGAAACATTTATCAGCAAGCTCTTTCTCTCCATTTCAAAGGTATGTTTAGGTAAGAGGAACTGTTGCCTTGAAGAAACCCAATCTGAAACTTTGTTATAACATTTTCTTCAGGTCAAGGTCATGAAACTTAAGCAAAAGTTTGGCTTTTGGACCATCATACAATTACGCCTGAGTTGATTAATACAGTATGCTGAAACAGCCATCTACGAATTTCTTAGTATTTTAAATGCATCCTGAATAGTAGTTACTCACATAAAATTATTCTAGTAGTCACATTATAAAAACCATGACTTCATTTTTATTGTCATTTTTTTGCATGTAGCCATGCACAGTTATGAGGCAAATGTAATAATCCATGTATTTTAATTTCTCTATACAACAATAAAAAGATTAACATACCTTTCTCTTAAGAGCTAGGTTCCCTCGAGTGGCACTAATATAAGTCTCTGGAGAATTAATAAACTAGGCCTGGGGACTTGAGAGTTAAAGCCTGTTAAAACAGGTCTCCATAGTACTTCAATTGAACTAGACTTTGGTTGTGTACTTGTGAAACCAACTGGAGAACAGTACAGAGGTGGCTTATGCACACAGTAGATGCCCATTTCAGAATAAAGGTAACTGTGTTTTGCCCCAGCACCTCCAGTCTCTGTAGGCGAAGCAGCTCTGCACACTCCTCACAGGCTTTCACAGGACGAGCAATAGGGAGTAACACAGCAGAATATAAGTTGTATGAAGACTATATAAAGGGTATAGCATATGTGGAAGTAAGATTTGCAACTCAACAAGCAGTCATCATAGATGGCTGCTCCAAGGGGCTGGAAAACAGGGAGGAGGGAATGGCATCAAGACCTGTATGTCTATGATACATCCGCGCAGGTTGGCGCTTAGTCTCAGATAGGGGATGGTGCAAAGGAAACCTTCTAAGCAAGACCTGGTCTCTTTGCAGCCTCTATTCCCCTGGACTGCCCCGGCTGGAGCAGATGTGTCTGTGCAGAGATCTATCGCTGCAGCTCACTGCTTATCCACGCTGTCCCCTTGCTTACATCCATTAATCTCAGTCCTTGTGGTAATGCCACAGTTTCCTTAGCCATGCAGATATTTTACAATGGCTTTCCCTTTTACCAGCTTTCCTTACAGAAAGGGAGATTTTAGTTGTCTGTGTATACATTCCTGTGAAGTGATGCTCTGTCTGTTTTTACAAGGGTGTGTAATACCATTTACATTTAGTCCACACATTGGGCAGGTTTTGAAGATTTTCAGAGGATCATTTTAAATACTACCTTATTCTGTAACATCCACATTTTTCCATAAGAAACTCCCCAAATATTATTAGACTTGGCTTTTTGGGGGGGTTGTTTTGAAAAATGGAGTAGGAGGATTTTCAAAAGTCCTTAGTACTGGCCTAAATTTATTCCTACTCCTTCCTAAAGGATAGAGGATGCAAATCCCACACACTGTAAAAATTATAGTGAAGAGGATAACTATGGGGTAAAGGTGCTTTAGTAAGGTGATCTGAGTAAGGTAAGCACTTGAGTAAGGTTATGTTACTGCTATACATCAGAACTGCCCTTCAGGCACTTCAAATGACGCTGGGTCCAGGTGATACCAGGCTGAGGACATGAAATGAACTTGCCAGTGGCTCTTCCTGATGTATAATTATAGGTGAGCATGGAGAGGGATAGAAGAAGGCTGAGGGACTGCAGGGGCATGGATCTGTCCCTGCCTGTGGGTGCGTATGTATTGTGGAGGATTCCATGCTTATCAACACGGTCGTGAGGTCACTCCTCATTTCTTGAGCAAAGAGGAATGTTTATTCAGCTGACACAGTTTCTCGGAATGAGACTAGCAGGAGAAACCACTGTATTCCTCCTTATCTGTAATGGTGTTGTAACCATGCAACATTTGCAGTGTGGGAAGAGATGCGGAAGAATCTCCAGCTATGTAGTACTTGAATGCACAGGGGATTATTACCCCGCTTCTCTGTATCTACAGCAATATTCGTCTGAACTTAGCCTATAAAACCTTAATCAAAATAACCTTTTTCACTTGAGCAGTTGATTAACCCCCAAAGGCTCCACCTTTCAGTGAGTTTAAGCAAATTCAAATAATACATGTGGAGTATGCAGTGCTGATTTACACCAGAGTATGTATTAATAGCGCTGTCACTGGATGGAGGCACAGGGAAGGGCTGGGAGCAAACCATGCAGGTGGCTGTCTGGAGCCCAGCATTGGGCTGACAGGGAACAGCTGAAAGTATGGGGCTGCTTTCCTACTCCCATTCGACTTTGTGTGGGAGCAAGCAGATTTGGAAGGGTGTGATTAAACTCACAGGAGAGATGTGCAAGGCACGATGCAAGCTGAGGAACAGTCCCTTGTCTGATTTCTTCTGGGGACTGCTTTCTCCTTCACGGCAAAGCCCTCCTTGCTATCCCTTCTGATCCTGTGTGGTGGCCAACTCTGTGAGTGGAACAGTGGCCTCTGGCTGCATCTCCTTATGGAAATTGCTTTGACCTTTATTTGCATTAGTTGGCCTGACTGCTATGTTGTCCCCAAAGCAGAGTGTGATTACACCTTTCTGCTTAAGCTGGCATGTTTAGTTTAAAACCAGAAGAAATTAGAACTGCTCAGTTGTCTAGAAATAACTTTTCTTCTATCTTTATCACCTACAGAATGCCTGGAGAGTTTCAAGCTAATAACAAGATTATGTAAGAGAATAGGAAATAAAAACATACATGTATTTTAATTCTGCAGAAATACCCCTATTTCATTTACTCTTCCAACACTGTAAATGAACCTTCTATATACTTTGGCACTACAAAGCATTTCAAAGATACTTCTGGTAAATACCAATACCATATCTATCCTTCTAAACCTCAGCCTTCAGGAATGCATATCTTGTATAAGCGGAACAAAAAAGTCAGCCTCAACGTTTTAAGCAATCAGTTTGATTCTGGTCACAGCAATTACTCTTTCTGTCAGCAGGAGTAAGATTTACAATCAGGAAATCAAAGAGTCAAACATATTCCTGTATAATGCAGCATAAGCTGCATGTAAATTAGATCACCCCACTGGAAAACCTGCTTCCTCTCATTTGCCTGAGCAGAGCTGGGCGGCCTCCACACGCCGCACAGAAGCGAGCAGCACGCTCAGCCCCGACCCACGGGCAGGTGGAAGGAGCAGGGTCATGGTTAGGATGGTGCTGCTGTGCTAGGGCAGGCTCCTGCTGTGTACCCATCTCTCTCATCACCTACCCCATGCGCTGCTGCTGGAGCTGGCAGCCTGGCTGAGAAAGCAGAAGAGCAGGTGGCCGGGCTGGCACTAGACTGGGGGGAGTTGGACTAAATGATCTTTTGAGGTCCCTTCCAACCCCTAACATTGTGATTCTGTGATTCTTTGATTCTGTGAAGACAGAGATGACTGTCCTCTCCGTTCTTCTGCCACCCCGGAGCAGCACAGGAATCCCAGCCACATTTCTCCCCTTTTCTGTCATCTCCTCTTCAAGGGGCATCCAGCCAGCTTCATGCCTTCAGGTCTGTCCTTTTTTTTGTTTTCAGGAGTGAGGCATTGACAGTTTTCTCCTTTGTTCCCCATGGGTTCATTGGAAATGGCTGAGGAAAACATTGAACAGTCAATTTATGTGACACTCTCTCAGACAAACAAATGGGAAAGTGGGACTTCTGAGGCTGGTCTGGACAATGTAATTAAAATTACCCTTGTGTGGCAGTTGTAAGCTGACCCTTGGCAAACAACCTGGCTGGTCAGATCAGGTTCTGGAAAGGGTTTTCTCATTTCTTAACATGGATGATTCAGCATTTTAGTGATTCAATAGTATTTTTTCTTTCTCTTTGAAGAATTCTACTGGTTTTATTTATAAAATAGCATAGATTTTGAGACACTCACTTCATCTTCTTTCACTGAATTACTGAATTACCTTCTTATACAAATGGTACATAGGTAGAATTCCTTTCCTAGAGAGTTTAAAAAAAAAAGGAGGGAAAAAAGGGAAATATATCTCATTTCAGTTGACAAGAATCAGTAAACTGGTTCCCAGATCTGGGAACCTTTCCTTTTGGTAATACATAATCCTCTCTGACTACATCCATTTAATTCTTCAAGTCCACTCTGCACTTCAGTGTGTTCTCAGGTTTCTACCCCTTCATAGTACATTTTTAACACATAGAAATAATGTCTGAAAGCTAATTACATTAAACAACTTCAAGGTAATTTCAAACATACTTGGTCCTGTAAAAAAAGTTATGTCTAACTTTAAAAATAATTTCTGGTAACAATTATACAAGGACTGTCATAAATATTTCTGCTCTGCTGAGCAGGATTTTGCCTTTAGAAAAATAATGTTATTGTTAACTGGTTTTATCATAGCAGAAAAAAAAGAACCAGGTGAGGCTGAGTACTGGTGTGCTCAGTCTTCCCACTCACAGCCACCCATTAGAGCCTGCCCTTCTCCTCTAAGCAATTTATAATGCAAGTGGATGCTAAGGATGAAGATGGCAGGGATTCAGCACAGCTTCTCAGTAGTTGCTGAGGAAGGGGGCACCTTCCCTTCCCTTCCCTTCCCGCCAAGACGTTACAGAGGCTCTAGGATCTCCTTGGCATGCTCCCTCTCTTGGAAAGGTTGTTTCAAAGCAGGGTGGGGGGCTTTGGGGCAGAGGGAGCATGGGGGGAACTCCCTGCTCTTTTCCCTGTACAGACACACAACCTGCATCACTGCTGGCCTACAAGCTTTGTATGAGTAACCCATAGGTGAATTCGCAACACTAAGGAACCAAAGGGTAAAGGCTCTGAACCTGGGGGATGGATGGAGAGGAGGAATGTCTCCTGTACATCCCTATCCCATAGCATGAGATTTTGCTGCCTGAGAGAGGAAGGAAAAGTCTCGCCTGTAATAGTACAGGACGTCTCCCAAATGCAGCGGGAAATGCCACCTTTTTCTGGTCACCATGTATGTGTCTGTACATTTTAAAGTAATTTATTTATTTTTTTCTCAGGTTCTATAATAGCGTGGCTTTCTATATCTATCTTCTATTCATTTCATTTGTGGTTATGTTTTGTGGCACTCAATATTCACTGGTGAGAATGAAGGTTTTTTTGATGTTTAGATGTCTGCACATCTTGTCTCAGCGAAAGAAATCGGATACAATAAATGCATCTGAGAAGGCCTAATTTGTTCATGTATTTTGAGATGAATCAGTGGTGTAGTAGGTTAAAAAACACAACTTGAGATCATGGAGAAATGTGTGGGAAGCATATCTGTACTTATAACTTTGGAAGGATGTGAGAACTCACATTTATTAAGCCAAAATATAATAAATTCAAAATGTAAAATACAACTCCAAGTAGGCCAGATGATAAACATGTTTTAATGCAACGCACGCAGCTGCTCTACTCTGTTGTTTCCAGTCCTTTTCTGTCTGGTCTATTTACTTCTCCTTAATAACTGCAGGACGTATTTATTGGGACCAAAATTTTCCCTAGTTGTTTGCAGCATGACTTTCTGGTTCAAGGAAAGGCTCATTTCTTTGAACTGCTTTTCAAATAAGAACAGAAAGCACAGCAAATACTAAATTAAAATCTACATAAACACATCACAATACAAATTCACGGGGTTTCTTCTTTCTGGGGACACGAAGAGGGGAAGACGTAAAGAACCATATGTGATGTGCACGTACCCCTTGCCTGAACTGGCTGTGCCCCTCTGCAAGGCTTGGGGTGACCCCAGGGGCAGCTGAGGACTGAGAAACCCAACCAACTGAAGCATTTGCATCAGAGGAAAAAGAAGACAGCAAGGGACAAGTCAGAGATGCAGAAGGTAAACCAGGCAGTGTCTGAACTGGGTTTGACTTCAGCAGTAGTTGTTCCTGTCCTGTACAGGGTGATTGGGCCCCAGGTCACAGATGTTTCAGAAAACAAAGCCAGTCATTGAGGGACTATATGTTCAATATGAAAAGTTGTTCTGGAGCCTCTCTCACCCAGGCATATGAAGATAATTTTTATGTATGAGGCAGCAGATGAACAACGCTGCTTATTCAGCAACACAGAAATAAAAGTAGTGTGACAGAAGCAGAAAGACTTTCATGGGTGTTTTTTTAAAGTAAAAAGAGGGGCTGTAGGCATGTCTCATGAAGTCATACAGAGGGGAGATCTTATTTTTTTGTAGGGTTACTTGATGGGGATGAACCCTTTGCAATGCAGAAACCCGTGCCTCTTACTTTTGTGTCCCTGCGTAAGGAGGATGCAAATAAGATTGCATCCTTGAAAAAAGTCATGCATAGGTTTAGCTGTATTATATGCCAGCTGCAAATGCTGATACAAATGGGCATCCTGAGAACTTCTTTTGGTGCAGCAAAACAAACTTGTGCATTGCGGGAGTCTCTGGCTAGCTCTAGGGTGGTTGTTCACCGTACCATGCCTGGGAAAATGTGCTATATTTTTCTTTGTGCAATAAGGGCAAGAACAACACACTGCAAATTGCACAATATGGTGCACTTTGTTTTAACAAAACTTCCATACCAGGAAAAACATCCACTTTGCAAAAACTGGGGGCTCATATATTGATCCGTAACAATAAAATGCTCTCTGTAAAGTGCAGAGTGTAAGGGAATTAGTTTTAAAACATTGGCCTCAGTGGAGGATGGAGAGGGAATATGATAAGACATTGGACTTAAGTAGGGGTCAGGGCACAGGTATGCAGAGCTTCGAATGTGAAAATGGAAAGCTCTAAAGTAATGTGATAGCCCTCAGATGAGAATATCTGCAGTTCAGCAGAAATTTCAGCCGTCTGTGGCCATTGTGCCCCTGTCACAGACTTGGAGTATGTGTGTGTGCAGATGAACTTGAGGGAGAAGTCCCAGCTACTTCTGCTTGTATAAAGTGTGTTTCTGATACGCTGATGCCAACAAGGTACAAGTGATTTGAGCATGTTCTCACAGCAGTCCAAGCTGTAACGCACACAGCCCTGGCTGTTTTACTCCCAGCTCACGGTGTTATGGGTCTCTGCGTCACAGCCCTCTCTTGTGTTCCCTCCATGAGCCATGAGGAGCGTGATGCATATTCCACACCAACTTCCCAAGATGTGAAATTCTTAAGCAGCTGGTCTTATTTGGTATGACATCTTAAAATCCTTATTTTTTTGTTAGAGACTTTTTTTTTCATAGATGTGTATATTACATGGAACAAAGACACAGATTAGATTCATGTGGTTCCAGGAATGTTTTCACGAGTTTTGACCAGGACTCTTGATCTAGTGACTGTGTGGCATAACACATCATTGAGCTCATTGGTTGTGGGAACACCTGGTGAGACAATCTTGTGGTTGAAATGCTTTAACCTACATATATATGCCATGGGATGGACCTGTTAGGTGTACTTTGTGAGGGAGAGGGAATTAGATTAACCACTCCTCAGTGGTACCAACAGGAATTTTTCCTTGTACTTTGCTAGGGGCAAGTTGAGCCTTTGCCTCATGAATCCTTTTATTGGACAGATTTGAACAAACCTGCAGAGCAGATCAAATATCGGAGATTGTTTTGAACTGCCACTATCTCCTGCAGTCACTGGATTCATAAAATAATTTCAGGTCATTGATGTGTCACATACATTTCTGAGTGCAAACTAGAAAGGATGCAATTTTGTGGCTGTTGGAGGGCTGGGTATGGCTTATTACATATACAAGTGTCTCCTGTTTATTTTTGTGGAATGGAGTGAAAGGGAAAGGTTAGGAGACAGAATGGAGCATTTATCTTCCTGATAATGAAATAACCATAATAGAGAGGATAAAGATAGAGCATCTCAGGTTAGTATGGTGTCAAGGCTGTCTATTGCCTCTATGTGTATATGTTCCCTCATTCCACTTCAGATTTACTGTTTTCTAATCCACGTACTTACTTGCAGGATTATGACTTGCCATAAAACACATCTGTATTGCCTCATGTCTTTTTCAGACTCTGCCTCTGGCTCCTTTTATTGATATATAAGGTGGGAAGGGAAGATATTTTTATCACCTGTTTTGATTTTTAATTGAATTGTCTGAATACAATAGCTCAAAGTTGTGACACAAATCAAATTGCCTCAAAAAACCCCAAATAAAACACCATACAAAAAAACCTGCAAACAAAACCAAACAAAGAAAGGCTGAAGAGAAGCAGCCAAATATACCATGGACCAAGGAGAGAACACATGCTGCTGTCATTCCTACAACACTCAACAACGTCCAACACACTTATGGCAGGGTGGGGAGAAGCAGACCTGTTTTCTGAGTTGATACTTAAGTATTCGTATAGATTTTGCTTAGATTGGCATCAACACTTAAATGAACAGTTTTCTGAAGAAATAGACACTAAAGATAATGTTATTTCTGTTGTTTCCATGGCAATGGACATGCCTGGTGGAATATATCCATCATGTGTGCTCTGTAAGCATCTGGTTTCACAGTCCTAGTTTCAAACACTCTAGGAATGAGATGTAGGTGAACTTTAATCAGGTTTGTAATTACTGTTGTCCTTACAGAAATTATTTAACATGATTTTGCAGCTGCCTTAGCATAAGGCCCAAAGGTCTTTTTAGGGTTTTATTGCCACTTTTAAGGAATAGTTTAAGAATTGTTATTGTACTTTAGCTACAGATGCCACTGTTTCTTCTTGGTTTCTGAAACTGTGTTATAATGACATCACGTTAAGATATTTTTTTTTCCAGGCTCCAAGAAGGTCACAGTTATTTTTTCCAAATGGTGCTGTCAAGCATAAAAATTAACCATACTTTGAGCTGGATTTTCTGTATTTGTAATGTATGTTTATGTTAGAGTTTCTGTCAAAACAGGGATTAAAGATAAATGTAGCTAATTAAAAGAACATTTGCTTAGAGCTCCTGGTAATAGATACCTCATTGTGGGGTCTTGAGGTAAAGCTTACTTTAACAACTGATTCAGTTTATGGGATTGTATTTGAACATTATAGAAGGCTATTTCAATTTTCCAAATTGTGCATATTAGCCTGAGAACAATCAAGTTAAGTCTATAAGTAAATTGCAGAAAAGAAGTCAGGGTGTACATACTAGCTATGTAAAATGTTCTTGTCGGCTCTATTTCCTACACTTCATCATTTCGAATAATGCTTCACAGCAGTGTATGTAAGTAAAAACTGGTTTTACAGAAGGGAAAAAGTCTATTTGGCACGGGATGAATCAAAACCTGCAAAGTGTAACATAAGGTAAAGAAAAAAATATTTTTTTTAAAAAAGATCCCATATCAAATTAGGTAATTGTTTCTTTTTATCTCACTTTATTTTACTAAACAGCTGTGCCTGCAACATTAATTTCACTGCACATGACATCTGTGTTATCCTAGGGACTCCTATGCTGGGGAAAAGGTCAATACCAACTGCAATTGCATTAAGTTTCCATAAACTTCCAATGACCAATATTCTGTGCTTTTTAAAAAGCAAGTAAAATAATAATGTATTTGTATAGTGCCTTTCATATTAAGGGATTTCAAAGAGAACTACAAACTGTAGACTCAATCCTTTAGCTCTTACTTAAACAAAACTATGCTTGATTTCAGCAAATTTAGGCCAGAATAAAGAAGACAGAGAAAGGTGCCAGGATTTGGATCTATATACTGCATGCAGTAATCACTTCAT
>WEIS01074224.1:1675-12007 GCA_013389965.1 Todus mexicanus | reverse complement strand
AGGAGTTAGAAATCAAAATTATCAAAATGTAAACAGGCAGCCTTGAAAATCTGTGTCTTTGGAGTCACAGTCTCACTGATTTTCCATTAGACTTTCAAAAACAGAGATACGAAGGTCTAGCAAGGTCAAGTGGAATTGCCAAGACATTTGTAGAAGATCACGTGCACAATGACCTGGCATGTAAACAGCAATGGAGAATACAGGACTCACCTCCAAAACCTGGTAAGATCCAGGCAGATCACAAACCCCTTCCTAATAAGATCTAAATAAGTAAGGAAAAAACTCTGCTGCTCAGATCATGGGAATTTGGGCAGGACATTAGATATCAAATCACAGCTAATAGAAGAATCACCATTGCGTTATGTGCCGTTCACCCAACTCTGACAGAATTTTAAGGACTTATCTGTATACAATAGGATAAGCTCACATTACTGTGTAGTTAATTTTTCTGCATTTTTTAAAATCAAAACAATGTTTCAACAAATCGCTTTTTCTGGTATCGATGACTTTGTGTAGAGCTTTTGCCTAGAGTGTTTACAAATGTTTTGGAACAGAGCATTATATATGAATAGTTGAAATAGTTTTATTCTTGTAATTGTGCATTACCTTGAACTCATGTCCCACAAATTCCTTCTATGTTGCAGAATCAGACACTATTTATTTCCTTTTCTATCATTTCAATGCTTCTCTTTTTTTCCCTTGAAAGAAAGGAATGTTACCCAGCAGTATCCACTGTAGTTTACCATGCATCTCTATACTGCTAAGAGGCTGAGAAAGATCCTGTTCAGCCGTCAGTCCATCTCTGAAGTCTCTTATTCTGTGGTCCTTGAGCATGAAGGCCAACATTTTCCAACAGACTGTGTAACGTTAGGCATTTGAATCCATATCTATACACGTAAATAAAGTTAGCCCTGCTTTTCAGAGGACTCTCAGATCCCATCAGTGGGAGTTTTTATGGACAGAAGACTGAATAAGCATTGCAGGATTTAATTAGTACTATTACCCAAAGGAGTGCTTTAAAGATGGCTATATCAGAGGACGCTGATACAGTTCAGCAGATAACTGTTCTTTTTTCTGTGTATAAGTTTTCCATGATGCTTAAGAGAGAAGAATATTCTTCCTTAAAATTAAGTTCTACTATGCACTGGTTGAAGTAGTATTGATTTGATTAACATGTTGTACTTTAAGGATGTCCATATCCCCAAAAAAGAAGTATGGAAAACTAGAGTCAGAGTAAGAAAACTGTCTCTTCAGAGCTATGCTTAACTGCTGACTTAGTAGCAAAACAATCAAGGACAGTTAAAAACACCTTTAGGAGTCACATGTAGCACAAACCCACACAGCCTCTCAAAAAGAATGGCATAGTGCACTTGTCCGTGGTCAACACGAGAGATCTCATCACACATACCCTTGAAAAAGGAGGAAGTCTAAAGTCAAAAACCATGGAATTTATGACCATCTTCAGCTGGTGCCTCAGGTGGTGTAAATCAGCATAGCTCTGCTTGTTTGGAGTGACACTGATTTACACAGGCTGCATTGCACTGCTGTGCAAATGTGGTTCTTATATACCTAAAATAATTAAAAAAATATGTGGAAAAAGTGAGGAAGGGAGAAGATTTCTAGACCTATAGCAGAAAATGAGCCAGAAAATCTATACCTATGTTTCCTATAGAAACACATAGGCATTTTATTGCTTAACAGCCCCAAAATAAAAGACTGAATTTTCAATTTAAGAAGTGCCCACAATGAAATTTTAAAATACCCATGTAACAAAAATAAGTTTCATGAATATATATGTCTATAATGGTTTGGGGTATCTGTCTTCATACAACTAATGAGTTCAGTTGGACATTATGAGCTTTGCCTATACTCCTGATTTTGCTAAATTTTTAGCTTTTACTGTATTATATATTTACTTGTAGTGAGGCTATGAAGCCTGAGGCTTGGATGTCTGTCTTTAAATGAGACAGGTATTACATTGCTCATAAACTGAAAAAAACAAATAATCTGAACAGGTCAGCCCTACTAAATAGTAGGATGGATCCAGACCAGCTCTATGTAGGATAAAAAAAGGAACAGCATGTGTGTAATTTCATGTTCAAGAAAAGAAATTTAAGCTTATAAAGTTTAAGAAGAATTGACAAAAAGGAATCATTTGGGGTCCCAAAAGGACATCGCTCAAATTCTGAAGATCTATCAGGAGAAATACAAGAAACACTGAAAAACAGCTTAATTAATTTTGCATTGAATTCAGTATTTCTTATTCTGACCATAGCAAAAAGATCTGTCCTTGGGAAACATTCTTCAAAGTGTATGGCTTATTTATTTAGATGAGAATTTCTTCATGAAAGGTTACACCAGAAAAAACAGTGCAGCAGAAGTCTTTGAAGGAGGCACATGGTCTTTGTGATGAGCTTACTGGAGGATGGACTCTTGCAGGGGGCAGCGACAGAGCAGAGCAGTGAGCGTCCCTGCTAGGATGAGGCAAGGTCTGAGGACACGGAAGTTAGGGAACTGCTCACCACAGGAGCTGCTCACCATACAGTTCAGGGCATGTGTCCAGGACCAAAACCTGTGTAGTGACCCTCAAAGACCAGATACGGTCTGAGGACCTGCAGAGCTGCTTCTTTATGAGACTTCCTACCACATTCAGAGAGGGCTTGAGCTGGTTTAGAGTCAGTCATTCTCCAATTATGCTAAATCACACACCTTGCCAGTAGCTCAGCCAGTGGGATCATTTTTCAGTTCCTACAGATTTAGTCATTTACTCATACTTCACTCACCTCTCACGTTACAGCCCTGCTTGTCCATCAGGTCTGGATTTGTCCGGATGTATGAGGCAGTCTCCATGCACTGAGTTCATAATGGAAAAATACAGCAATAAGGACAGCCAACAGAAGATTACACAGAGGTTTACACTGAAAAATTTGATCAGTCCTACTTACATCTTCAACTCTTTCTAAATTTTGGGGAGTTGGACTAGGCTGAAGTGCCTCACATGTGATGAAGTGTGGATGGCAATGAAAGCTTGGTTAAGAATGAGGAAATAAATTTGAGTAGAAAGTGACTGAATGAGGAGTCATTTGAAAAATATCTTCTTGACTGGCATAAACACAGTGGTGGGGATAACTCCTGTAAATGTGAAGCCAGTAAGTACTGTAGCCATAACTAGTGACTGCAATGTGTGTGCATGTGTGTAAGAGACAGATGAAAGATTTAGTAGATAGATGGCAAAACAGGTGACTTCTGATTCTGACTTATGGGAATTGATACCTCTGCTGAAGTACAGCCTGTTCTCCAAATCCTGACATTAAGATGAATAGCAGCCAAACGGCAACCTCTAGCATTTGATATTTGCAAGAGCTCAAATATTGATTGCACTACTTATTAATGAGTTTCATTCATAATAAATACATGGTATGTTTGCACAGAGGAGGTGTTTTCTAGGGGAGGAATTACATGCTGTATTAAACAATGAATAATTTCTTAATCTTAAATGTGAGTAAACAGCAGGATAGTAAGTGTCATGGTTATAGGCAATTTCAGGAAGGTGCAAGTGTAGCAAGTGTTCCAGCACACCTGATGAGGCATCTCTCACTCCAAATGAAAATTTTCTTGATAACAATCACTGTGTGAGTTGTTATGAGTTAGAAATTACTGTCATAATTTATAACAGATAAAGGGTTTGCCTTTTTAAGTACTAAATTGCATGTTGTTTCATTGAAACATCCCGACTCTATTTATTATGGTAACTTTCTGTGTTGCCCTTTTAGAACTCCTCCTGCTTGAAGTATAGTTACTTCTATAATGTCTGATCTTGGTTAAAACTCCATTTTTTTATTCTCCATTTTTTTATTCTCCATTTGGACCTATTTCAAAGAACGTGTTTCCTTCATAAGACAGCTGACACATTCAAAATTCAGAGAAAATAATGTCATAACTACATGGAATGCACTTTTTAAAAATGGATGTTTAACATTACATTTCATAATGGCTGTATTCCCCAAATTGCTGGTCAAGTTGCCATTTACTGTAATGAAACAGAAGACGAAGTCTGGTGTTTAGGAACTGAAACTCCAGAGCCCTCAGCACTCACTGTTGTTGGGGTTTTTTTTCTATGTTGGTTTTAGTTTTTGTTGGTGGTGTTTGTTTTTTTTCACTGCAGCTATTAGGCATTTAATTTCTAATATCACCTTTTGATATAAGAAGCAAAACCAGTGAGCATTGATGAGCAGAACATCCAATCAACAATAAAAATGGTCACTGTTTTATACAGAATATGCCATTTTTCTTGTACAAATATTCTCTCAGAATATAGATCATTGTGACTGGGCTACTTGAAAAATCTAATGCAGAGCTACTGTGGAATATTTTCCTTCCTTCATAGCTAATACCCAGAAGCCTCTGTTTGCATAAGTCTCCAGGGGTCCATTCCAACATTCCCTGAAAGAAAAGGGAACTCAGCCAACATGGATGTATCTAAGCTGTCCTGCCAGCTCAGTGCTCCAGCTCAGATCCTCTCCTCTACTAGCCCAGCCTGCCTAACTCCTTGGCTGAGACAAGCCACCCTTATGCCTGGGGAAACCTCACCCCTGGAGAAGGCAAAAAATTGGACTGAGCTGAAACATCAGCCATGGCCATGCAGTGGGGCAGGTAAAACTGTTTCAAACTACATGGAGGAGCAACTGCTGTCTGCAGAGAGACACAGCTAAAAGTATGCAGCTCAACAGAGCCGATCCACTCCTTGATGCTGCAGGAGGAAGGATTATATCTGAAACATTCGTGCATAATGGAATAAACAGATAAAACTCTTTGAGGCTTTGATTGGTGATATGATTCGCAGAACTAATAGTGGACGAAGTATTTGCAGAATGCCTGCAATAATGCTGTAATATTTTATTGTTACCATAGGCACCTGTGCTGGTTTCACTGGGACAGAATCATAGACCTGACATGGTCTGCAGGCCGTTTGCAGTTTGGAGTCAGCCAGCACAGCTGACCTGAGTTGGCCACAGGTGTATCCCATACCATAAATTTCATGATCAGTATAAAGAGAGAAGTTTAGTAAGGGGGAGGCTTTCTGCTTGGGCTTCTGCTCTTGCTTGGGCTTCTTCTGATCCTTTTCCTCTTCCTGCTTCTGAGGGCTGCTGTCCCATTTATTGTGAATGTTGTAAGTTTTCTGGGTGAGTATAGCTTTGTTTATACTGGTATTAGTTTTGCTGTTTCATTGAATTGGTTTTCATTCCAACACATGAGTCTCCTCTCCTTTTCCAGATCCTCCTTCTTGGCTGGGGAGGGGTCATCAGATGATAGAGCAACTGCTAGAGTTTAGCCCCAGGCATGGACTAAGCTTAGAAAGCATCCTATTTTCCCTACTAAATTACCCATCAAATACTAACAAACAAGACTGTTCTCAAAGGAACACAGAATAACTCTTATTACACTTATGATAGAACCCCTACTGTCTTGGTCTTGGGCAAAGGAACATTAGGCTGTATCCGTAAAGTGACAGCTTCAAAGTGACATTGATGGCTCCAGTGCAGATCCACTGAGACCCTAAACTCTTTTATTAGCTTCTTGGCAGTGGAGGCAGCCTCTTGGATAGTAGCAACATCACTTACTTTTGAGAAACAACATATGGTACTTAGAAGCCAGTGGTTGCTAGCTTTTGATGTAATTAGCCACAATCCCTGAACATCTGCACTCATCAGTTAGCCTTTAAGTTGGTCATCTATTGTTCTACATTGGAATTGAGATTACTCTTTCTTTGAGCATGCCTCCTTCAAGAATGTTTAATATCTTTAGTTATAGTTATTAGCTTCAAAACCCTGTGAGCACTCTGTAGGCAGAAATCCCATTATAGATTATCACCTCGTCACACTTGAAATGTTCTCCTGAGACTGGAAAAAGGCAACTGCTTAAAAGGCGCTGCAGGACAGTGAAGGACCACAAGACATGATGGTATTGTCAAGACAAATACCATCCTTGGAATAACCATGCTTACTATACTGTATTTGTGACAATATCAGCCTAGACTTTATGTCATGCATAAGCATTAGGTAAATTTGGTACATTTATAATAAGGAAAATGGAGTTTAAAAATACTATAGAGAAGATGAAAATATTTCAAAACTTTGCCAGAGCTTTTCATTAGAATTTTGATTTGTCAGAGTGATAGACCTGCGAGGTAAGCAAAGAACCATTTATTCAGTGATTAGTTTTTCTTTCTGAATTGCAAAAACAAATTAGCAAAGTATTTTTGGCCAATTATAACCTTAGATTACCAGATGGATTGAGAGAGACAGTAAGACAAGAAAGAGAAATTGTTAGTTAAGTAATCTCATGGAAGCCATATGGGCTGTTTAGGCAATTAGGATTATTCATAGAAGAAGGGACTTAAGGAGTCTTTCAAAAAGGCCATTATCTTTGATAGCAAGGTTACACTGGGCAATGCAAACTATCTGGAAGAGAAATGATGCTGGAAGAAAAATTGAAAAGAAAGAAATCTGGGAATAACAATTACATCTAGAATAGGAAAATCAAAGCATAAATGAACAGATAAATAGTTTCCCTGGCCATAGAGATCTAGAAAACTGTATCAGTTAATCCTGGGGCAGCAGAAAGAGAAAGAAGTTAGTGCCATGAATACTGAGCATTCAGCAAGAAAACACTCACTTGCTAGCTCTGTATTTCTACTACTCATGCATATAACTATAGGACTTCTCATGTGGGTTAAGGAGATAGCTAATACTTGAGATTGTCAAGCTAGGTGGAAATAATAGTTCAGTTCCTGACTAAAAAGAAGTACTATGTAGTCTATATCATATTTTCTTAATGTGAATTGAAGACTTCCTGTTGCATTACACTCTCTGGCAGACCTTCTCTGTAGCCCCTGCAAGGTAACCAACATACAGTAAATTTTGCAATGAAACTTTATTCTCAGGCTACATACCACTGAAGTGTCACCTGGAAGTTACACACCAGATAATGTACCTGGAAGATAAAAAGATGCACTCAGAACAGCCCAAAGACTTGTATAGGCTGTGTGCTGAACTACCAGCACGGTCAGTTCTACTGGTTTGCCCAACAGTTGTTAAGTCCTTTTAGGGAACTTCATGCAGGATTATCCTTCATTGAAACATTACACCACCTCTAACAGGTTTAAAGTCTCATCCTGATTCATGGTGGAAGCTCATTATGAAGTATGAACCCTGCACTCTGTCACTAGACAAAAATCAAGATAAAAATCCTTCCAAACATGAAGGATGAAAACTTTTTCCTCTCTGAGCAGTTTCACAGGAGAAAGCAAGTTCCTTCAGGCGAAGAAATAGTTGAGCTGTGTAATGAGGCTCCACAAAGTGGCATTGAGCTAGAATCAGGTTAAGATAACCTCAAATGACAAGCAAGAAGATAGTGTTGTTTTCCCTGATTTGCAGTGACTTTACTATACTTGGCTGCAACACAAAGAGTTGAGCTCTGATGAGCGATGTAAGAAGAGAAGACGATTGTTTTACCAGCTTGAAAGAGTGAGGAATTCATTCTTATTTATATTATTACGAAGATCTTTTGGTTTTTGGTCTGAGAGTAAAAAGACCAAAGGACATTCAAAACCTACACTTTTTCCTGCAGCATTTTCATCAGCTGACACAAAGCTGGCCAATTTATTGCTCTGACTGACAGCAGCTGATCAAGTGTTCCCACAGCCACTATCACAGTGTGAAACATTGGGTTCAAAATGGTGATGGGTTCATTTGCTGTAATTTTAAATGGGACAGGGCCCAAAATCAGGATCCCAGCTCCCTTGAACTCGAGCTGTTCAAAATTCAGATCCATATCAAAATCTTACTGCTCAGGCCCATCACTACTTAATTTATCAAGGCTGTTACTGGCACAGCGCTTCATTCTGGCTGTTTTCACCAACCCTCATGTGGCAGCCACAATAAATTATGCAGTTGGGAATGCAATAGCATCTGAAGTGATTGACCTGTGCAAGGATAGTGATATTGCTCGTATCACTGTGATGCAGCCCCATGCTGGGCAAAGCAGCACTGCTCTCCACCATGGGGACCAGAGGTTGGTCACCTTCTCTCCTGCACGCAAATAAATCTGGCTTATTTGGCAAATGCTGCATCTCTCCTGTTAGATAGCAATAGTGCTGGGTACTGTTGGCTATGTCCAGATAAGATTTCTCTTAGGCAGGTCTGCTTCCACATTTCTTAAAATATCCTATTAGTGAGCTGTGCTACAGCCCATAGGAGGACTTCTCATGCAGGGGCTTAAGTCCTTTTAGTGAAGCCTTCACTTTAGCCTGCTTGCATATGTGAAGGAGAAATGGATGTACATCCCATAGCTATTTTTGTCAGTGTTCTTACCTCTAAACCTGGCAGTTCAGTAAAATTTGACTATGACTATCTGAACCTAAAGCCCAGAGGATGCCTGACTTAGCTGAGACTCAGGAGATTTATGACAAATATGGCAAAAATGGGTTAGAAATGGGAACCAAAGAAGTCAGCAGAGTGTGCAGCATGGCTGTTAGACATGCAATAGTAAATGCATGTCCCTAAGCACTGAGCAGCCCCAAAACTTTGGGTTTTTTTTAATCCTGACTTTTGTGAGAACAGACTCCATTGCAATGATCCAGCTATCATGTTGTGTTGCATGCTCTGCAGCCCAAGTTCCTCAGGAGCTGAAGCCAGCATGGGATCTCTCTGCCCTGGGACTAATCTGAGCTTCCTTCCATGTGGGCACTGCATGGCTGCAGTAACTGTAATCACACGCTAGTGGTGTTTCCACCTGACAGAGCCCTCCACAGATGGGGATTCCTCTGCCCTCCTCACCATGGCCCTGGGACTAACTACTCTCCAGATGCCATTCCTACTTCTTTGAGCATATAAACTTGCCAAAGGAGTGGGCAGGGAGAAAATACAAGTTCCTGGCTTAGCTCCAGAGCCCAATCAGAGCTGCTGGCTTACAGATATGAAAACGACCTCCTCCCTGTAAAGGGACTATTGGAGCAGCTGGGTTACTTATGAGATTGGGAGCTTTCCCTCCTTCAGACAAAAGTGCTTCACACCTTGCCCTCAGAGCAGGTTACCTCCATGCAGAGCTTCCCAAGGGACTGACACTGACCCTATGATAACACTCATAACCAGTTTGCACCTTGCTTTCTGTCTAAAGCATCAAGTATTCACCATGTGAGCTGAGCTACATATGGTGTGAGGTATACATTATTCCACTGGCAGCCGTTATATGACACTGTAAGTAAAATAAAGTAACAGGTAGATATATTTTTCTTGTTAATCACAAACCTAATTTTCTATTAAAATGTATGAGATGACAAAATCTCAACAAACTCTTTAAAGCTATTACTAGAGGATAAAGTATTCCACCAAAGTATTAATATTAACATCATTAAAAGAGTTTTATCAAGTGTGCCTTTATCTCCAGATTGCAAACAATAGCAGCCTGAAGGAGAGATATGCCCTTGAGTATTGTGGTATGAAAACCAACAGCAGTTTTAGAGCCACATAAAGTCTTCTTGTGGCTTCAAAATTAGGGAAAAAATTCTTGGAGCCACAATTATAAGAAGTAATAGAGTAAATGAATCTATTTTTCATCACCTTGGGCTCTGAAAAGAAAACATTTGAGAATTATATTGATAAGAGAAAGAGCTGAGATATTCAAATGCATTTAATGTTGTTTTAATTGATTAAACTAAATCAAGAACATTTGAAAATGCATAAAGGATCTGTTTCTGCATAAATATTCAAAATATATCTGGTTCAGAAGATAGGTGCTGCTTTGTACATACAATTGATACAAGCTATCTTATCTTCCATAAATCCAATGAAGTCTTAGAGTCCAGAAGATTAAGAATCTGAAGTTTTTAGGGTGCAATTTTTGACCAGTCATTTGTTAACATCACAAACTGGCTCTCCTGCCTTTTGGAGAGGGAGTGCTTCTGGCAGTCCAGTGCTTTAGAAAGTGGATCTGAGAGAAGGGAAGGTGAGAAAATATTTTGGTTACATTGTGGTAACCCACAGCAGGTTTGTCTGGTGGTGTCTGTTATAGATCAGAGTATGTCAAAACCTGGACAAAACCCCCAGGCTCTATTTGTGAACAATATATCTTCTTAGTATCTGATTTTCAAGAGAGATCAGTGTCTTCTCACCTCTGAGGAGAAGGGCTCAGTTTTTGAAAATGTTGAACCTTTGTCTGACTGATATCAAGAGCACAATATTCAGTATCCCTAGCCCTCAGATCCCGCAGCATGTGTGTAGAACAGCCTGTGAGACCCACTGCTCCTTCCCAGGCCCTGGTGGTCCTGTGCTG
>WEIS01074201.1:0-15319 GCA_013389965.1 Todus mexicanus | reverse complement strand
TGGAGAAGGAGACATTCAATAATTTCAAACCTGTACTGTTTTAGCAGGTCTGCTCAGACTGCAAACAGCAAAGCTGCTTCCAGGACTCCACAAACCTCATCAACAGGATGTAGCTTGGGAAAGCATCAGCTCATTTCACATACCAGCAGGCCACAGTAAAGCCATTGGACACTAACAAATTTCAATGACTATCAGATTGGATTAAACCTAAAGGTCAAATATTTCAACACTCCTCAAGAGGACCCTTGTTCTTATTACTCCAGTGGAAATTGTATACATAACCATATTCTCACATGGATAAGCATGCACAAATACACCAAGAGCTAAAAGTACAAGGTCAGCATCCTTCTTCATCCACAAGATGAATCATCTCTCCATCAGAGAGCATGCTAACTGGGGCTACCAGACCCTAACTCAACCTATGGAAGCCAGGTTGTGATGAAACGTGCTTTACTTGAGTATAGCAATTACCTCTGTCCATTAATCAAATAAGGAGCTGCGGATTTTCAATGCGGGCCTTTCAAAGCCTTCCAGGGCGTAGGATGCCTGATTCTATATAAATCTAATATAGAGTGACTTTCCAAATCCCCCAAGATTACCAGTGTTGCCAGTCTTCAAAGGAAAATCCCTTTATATTTGACTCCTGAAAGCCTTTGAGAGAGTGTTTTGAGGTGGCGTTGTCATTATGTTAAGAACATTCAGAACAAAAAAAATCAGCTTGGCTGTGATAGCTGCAATTTGTCTTGCTTGTATTTTGCACGCTCTTCTACTCATTGTCTGCAGTCTACTTCATAGGATGATTAGGGACCTTCATTTGGGACTTGGATATTTCATATATCAGTGATCTTTTATTTGCATTTGCCTTTGATGCATTCAGACAGCTCAGGTTACAGAGTGCAAAGAAATAATTTGTTGTCACTGGTGAGCAGGGCTTTGTGAGGCAGATGTTGAGTAACAGCAGACCTAGAAGGACCCAAACTTTCTATGGGCCTATACATTTTTTACGAACTAACCAGTTATTCCATATTGTCTTTGATTGCTGGGGACTTGACCCAATAATCTGTGTGATCTCTTGTGGACAGATGCTCCAACTTTCTCAGAAATGCACAATGCTTTTAAACATTTGCTTCATACCCAAACCAGCAAATACTTCCTGTTCCTTTCATTTTAACCTAAATTAGGAGTTTATCAAATATCAGTCCCATAAGTCAAATGGGTAAAAATTCAAGTTCCACATTTCAGTAACAATATTAACCGTGACAGTGGTGGTTAGTCTGGATCATGGCTCGCTATTGAGAGCATTAACAGGCTGTGGCAAATCTTGTTAGCTCTAAATACCTTGAGAAAAGACACTAGACTGCTGATAATGACTGCTTTGTCAAGAATTACTGATAAAAGGATTTTTAAGGAATAAGAAAATCACTCATGTGAAGGAAGAGAGGGGTTTTTTTCCTCCTTAGAGTTTTCGGGATGGTTGGATATGATATGAAAACCTAGGAACTGGGAAGCAAACACAGACAATCATTAATTTTAGGGATACTGAGTAGGGCAGCTGGTGTGCAATTGGGATGGAAGGTGGTCTGTGCAGTGTCAGAATTCGTAGCTGCATGATCCTTATCCTCTCTTTCTTCTTTTTTTTTTTTTTTCCTAAGAGAAAAATAAGTACACATTTTTGAAATGAGAAGTTCAAATATTGAATGTGTTGAATTGCTTGAAGGGTTGTGTTTCTCTTCATTGTGGCTACATATATCAAGAAGACATGTTACCAGAGAACATCTATACTGACACTCTTGAGAAATCTGTTTGCTGATACACAGCAGTGCTTTTGCTCCCTGGCACTTTCAGGAACAATAATTAACCCAGAAAGGCTTGGAATGTAAAAACTGTGTCTAGAATGCACTTAGAGGGAGCAAAATTGACAGCAGATCCAGATCTTTATCTTACAAAAGTTTTCCAACACTTTCTTCATATTTTACTCTTCTAGACAACTTGTGATCTGGTGGTTTCTATATAGAAACAAGATACTCTCATGACCAATATTACACTGTGCCCCAGAACCCAAACATATTCTTCATCCTTCAAGCTAGAAATGGTGGGAGCTTTTAACAAAAACTTCTTGGAGAAGGAAGAGGAAAAGAAGAGCAAAGCTCCTCTGTTTGAAAGCTGCTTTAGATGACACAAGGGTTATGGGGACAGACATTTGCAGGAAGCTTTAACCAGTTCTCTGCTGCCAGTTCTGTGGCCCAACACACCAAAGAGCAGGGAAATGCTAGGTCTGACAAAATATTTTTTCCAATGAATTAAAGCAGAGATACGTCTTCTATTTGAACTCTGTAGTTTTTCTCCACCACTGAGCAATCCCATAGGTATCATGTCAGATTGCGTTACAGAAAAAGCACATTGCATTTACAAAAATTGAGGCTGCTTAAATCCATAGTTAGGATTTGTATTCAGGTAAAAGATATTAAAGATTGTTTTAATCTTACAAAAGCCCAAGAAGTGGAGTTTTGCAGCTGCTTTTCACCACAGCAAGTTCTTGACATTTGAGAAATTAAGTTTGCATGCCTAGTTTATTTTCTCCTTTGATGAGGTGCTTTCACTGACTGGACAGCAGTACCAGTGGAGATGCTTCTATCAGAATATTTGTTCTGGATCTGGCAGCTGTAACAAGCAAGTCCATCGATTGAATGGGGCAGGGGAGCTGTGCTGAATGGTTAAATCTCTCTTAGATCTGAATGACACTGCCACGTTCTCTTATTGATGTGCTTACTAACTTCCTCAAATGTTATTGGAAAAGATACATGCTCACTGAGGAATGGAAGGAGACATACCTTTAAAAGCAGATCACTTGTTCTTGTTGCATGTGTTGTAACACATTTCTTATTGCAGCCAGGTCCATGTCTTATAAATATCTAAAGAGTGGGTGTCAGGAAGATGGGGTCAGACTCTTCTCAGTCGTGTCCAGTGAGAAAACAAGGGGCAACAGTCACAAACTGGAAAACAGGAGATTCAAGCTGAACGTAATGAAATACTTCTTTACAGTGAGGGTGACAGAACACTGGAACAGGCTCCCCGGGGAGGTGTTGGAGTCTCTGTCAACTTTCAAAACCCGCCTGGATGTGCTCCTGAGTGATCTACTCTAAGTGGTCCTGCTCTGGCAGGGGGGTTGGACTAAATGACGGATGATCTAGGTGACTGGATTTCTCAGGTAACATGTTGCTTAAAGTTGTATCTAGCTGTTTTTTCTTGCTTTCTCTTTTCCTGCACCATAGTTTAAACATTGCAAATTTACTTGGCTTCAGTGTTATTTCTTCTCATGAGAGAGAGGTAGAGATTTCTATGTAATGTTCTCTAGCACTAAGTGTGAGCATGGACTGATTGGATTGGCTGTGTATCATACAGAAATTGAAAGGAAAATGGGAAGGCTTTCTTTGCTTTCAAAATGTTTTATTGTAGCCATGCCTTTTTATATTAACTTTAATTTTGCTGCTGCATTATACTATGACAATTCATTCATCGAAGGCTCATCTTTGTTCACTCTCACATAGTCCCTGTCCCCTCTGAGGCAACCTGTGAACTTGGTCCCACTCTTGGATCTGATGAACGATGTGGCCATGCCCATTGTTACCATGGTGCGTGGAGTATCTATGGTGTGTGAGCCCAGTAGGTTCAGGTGTGCTTCAGGATCTGAAATGAGACACCCCAATGACAGCTACAGTGCCTGGTCTCCTTAGATCTGCCTTCTCACCTTCCACAGCTACCAGGCAGGAGGAAAGCATCCACAGCTTCTGCTCCTCTGCCTGGGGTGGTGGGAGCATTTGAGGACTGCTGTCATTTGCTGCCATTGCCACACAGAAAAGGGTGAGAGGGATGGGGAGGCTGGATGAGCTTCTACCATGGCAGGGGTCACAGTGTCCCCCGAGGCAGGGGAGCTTTGTGAATCAAAGCTTACTCCAAGCCATGCAGAAATCTCAGTCCACCCCTGGAGGTCCTGTGCAACGTGAGAGAGGCACATTCCCAACTCTTAAGTCTCTGAATGCAAATTTTCAGCCTAGAAATGGGCTCAAATGAGGTTAGTAGAAGTAAATAGAATGAGCACACAGAGGCAAACATGATATTAGACTATCATTGGGAACCCGTGTTCCTGCAGAGCTAGTTCCTCTTTCTACTATTGAGGGTCCCAAATCTTGTTCATATATTGACTTACTCATTAATAGTTTGTCTACATGAATAATTCACCATCTACATACTATATCTCTGCTTTAAATGCAGTACAAAGCATATATTAGACAGAGATTGACCTCTACTGTGGTTAACATCAAGATTTATTGTTCTGAGAAGCTGCAGATATATTGACTTGAATCAAAGCCTGAAGGTTCAATTAAAGTTGATACTGTATTAACAAAGGGCCACAAGTCACCTTTCTTCTGTACTTTGCTTTGTGAAGGATGTCAGTTCTCTATTTTATTTTTTTTTCCACTGAGGCTAGAGTGTAACTGTAATCATAAGCCACTTGCCAAGCTCAGCCTAGCCTGCCTGTTTTATTTAGCTGCCTCCTGGATCCATGCTAAAGTATTATTAATGGGATGCCTCGCTCTAGCCTGAAAATAATATTAGTGTTTTCATCTACACTAATAAATGTTTTTCTTTCTAAATCCATTATTTTTGGCGTAATGTGGCAGATTCTTAGCTTTTTTCCCTTTCAGCCAGGAGCAAACCTACTTTGAAAAAAAGAGAAGACCCTACTCCAGTGTGATAAAATGGAATTGTTAACAGTAAGGCAGCAGTGGGGACAAAATGCTCTGAATTTGCCCCCTCTTTTGTCCCTCAGTGTTAAAAGTAAATGAGGAAAGAAGATTTCATAGACAGGCTGGAGGAGTATGACCTCCTTTCTAGCTGCTGCATCTGAAAATGTTCCCATTTCTCCAGTGATTATTAGTATGACCTTTTTATCCCTTTTCTTTTTCCTTTTTTAAAAAAAAAAAAAAAAAAAAAAAAAGAAAAAGAATGCTCTGGTATCTTTACACCATCACCATGTGCTGCACATTTCATTGCTAAGCAACAATCAGCAGTGCACAGCCTGGGCTCCACATACAAACTTTCGCTTTCATCTCAAAAGCAAAGCAACTTTCACTCTGTATTGCTGAAGCTGATCCTTGAAGGATGTGCTCCTGAAGTCTAGGAGCATGGGGAGCCAACACTCAGGCTTGTGCGTGTGTGCACTCTAGGTCTGTGACGATGCTATTATGAGGGAGCTTTCCTTAATTAGACACACACACATACGCTCCTGCCCATGCTGCAATGTGGAAGGAATATTAAGGACTAGAGCCACATCCCAGGAATGGAGATAATCATGATTAGAGGACAGGAATTGTTGTGGGAAGAATAATTTTGGAAACCAAGGAAGAGAGGAAAGTAAAGGCCATTCCATTTCTTTGAATCTAAAGCCCTCCTAAATACACCAACACGGAGTTTGCACGAGACCTTCCTGTACCTCCAGCAACAGGGAGCTAAAACAGGAAAGGGAAACCAAGGCGTGTTCAATAGAACATGAACTGAGCAGGTTCTTTAAATTCTGGCTGGTAGCAGGGAGGTTATTTTGAAATTTACGGCTGCTAAGGAAAACATCTTTCTTAATGCACAAATATAAATCTCATCAGAGAGAATTAAGTCCTAGCCACAAAACACACAAAAGCTGGCTTAAGGGGCAGTATTTTCATGGCAAATAAATGTTCTTGAAGAATCTACTGAAAAAGTCCCCAAACTACAGGTCACTCAATGTCTTGGACCTTCTCAGCTTTAGTCCTGGTGCAATAGTATTTCTTCTGATTTAGATTCTGGATCTGGACAATTATTACACCACAGAGAGGTGACAGAGAAGAAACTCAAACTGATTCTCCAGAGGGATTGTCACAGCCTCAGACTCTACCACCTGATTTTTGTTAGACTCCAACATAAATGGGGAGTGAGTGCTTCATCAGAGGCAATGCAGGGAGACCAAAGAAAAGCAAACATGATAGAAATATCTCACGCTGGTGTCTTCTTACACTGCTAGGAATCCAAAGATGTGGTGTTAATAATATTGTCCATATAAAAGGTAACCAGAAGTTGATAGTACCTAACAGAAATTGGAGAGTTGCTGTAAGCAGTAGGTAGTTATCCCCATGAGGTCACTCACAGTTACGCTTAGCTAGAGTGCCTGAACCTGTTAATAAATCTTACTCAAAGTTCAGATTCTGGTCTCTTGGTGAATGCTTACGACTCTCAGTGGGAAGTGGTGTAAGATCCTTTGTATGGGACTATAGGGAAAAATTCAGCTTCTAGCCCAATATAAAGCAAGCAGAAGAAATTCCAGTGCCTGCAGGACAGATATCTGATAGTGAAGGGTGTCTGATATATTGCTGCTTGTAATGGATGGCTCCAAGCAAAGTATACTCAGACTGCTTTTAAGGATCTGGTTTAATTGCTTCATCTTGCACTCAGCTTGAGGTATATGTGGCATTCCTCGACTGTAAAGACCTAGAAGTAGATAACTGCAAACCACAGGCCATTATCTATAGCTTTTCTTCACGATGAGACTCTGCTGGGCAAATGGGGACTTTTGAGCTTATACCCTCTCTTCTGACCATGATGAGTCCTCAGGGAGCATGTGCTTGCACTGTCTCAGCTAGATTTAAAGGTGTGCTGTGGTTCTTGCTAACTAACCTAACTAACCTCTACACCTAACTAACATATTCTGTAAACCTGCCCTTAAGAAGACAATGCCCCTTAACACAGGTGAAACTGGTGCATACTCTTGCTAGCAGAAGAGGCTGCACAGTAACAGTCCTGCTCTTGTCCTTCTCTTAAAAAATGTGAACCCTTTAGTATTTATCTCATTCTTTAAAATATGGAGTCTCATAATTTAATTGGATGTGCCAGTACTACAGATCTTATCATAAATATCCCAGAAAGCATGGCTTTTGAAGAGCATGAGGCTGGATCTCAAGAACAGTGTGTCTAGTTTTACTTCAAAGGCAAGAGTCCATTTTACAAGCCACTATTCCATTAGTAGAGTTGTGGTATTGTTTCTACAACAATTGGGGTTAACATTGTAGAGGAAAGCAGGAAGGTAAATGATCAAGTCCTGACTAGTTTCTTCAAACAGACAGGTGCTGCAGCAGTTTCAAAGTCACCATCACAACCGTATCTGGCTGAAGTACCCTGGAAGGCTCTTCTGTATTCAGTTTTTAGATGAAGGTAACGGATTACTCCCACTGAAATCAAGACACATTTATAATCTCAGATACCTTTTACCTGTGATGTAAGTAGCACACAGCCAAAATCATTCTTTCATCCTGAACAAATACCTGTGCTTTGCAAGACCCGCTTCTAACAAGCCTTTGGCGCAACACAAGCTGGAGGTCTTCTAGTGAGTAATTGACATTGCTCCACACTCCCATGCAGAGCTCCAGTTTGGTTGTCGATCCTGGCACTGGGTTTGATATGCTAGGGTGGACTTGAGGCCATGGTGGCTCATTCAGGGTATGTTGATTTTATTAGAAACAGCCAAGGACATTAATATTCATTTGTCCATGGCTGGGTCGCCTTACCATGGACAAATGAATATTTGTACAATCTTAGTTTAAAAGTACAATCTTAGTTTAAAATGTGGTTGGTAGGAGGTAGTTTGCTGACCTGTGAAGGTAAAATAATGCTTGTCTAGCAGGATGTGTCTAGCAGGTGTATTAACCTTTGCCAGTCCCTTTACAGAAAGCATGAGCCATAACCTCCTGCTCTAAATGTGCTACTGTGCTTTGTGATTCCTGAATAGCAAGAGAATCCCAAGGGCATAGATTGTAACGATACCCCCACTGTGCGTGGGTCAGATCCACAAGCAAAAACCCCACATGTTAGCTCCAGAACTGTAGGCAAACTAAAAGCTTTAGAAAACAACATTACAGGCTATTTTTTTTTTCCCAGGCTCTGGAAAAATTGGTGTTGAAAGATCTCTGAAAAAAACCTTGTCTGTTAGCATTTTTTTTTTTTGGTCAGGCTTTTCTCTACATATCTTTTTTGCAATTCTTTACTGAGACTTTTGAAGCAAGCAAGCTATTACAGTCTTAACTTCTTTGTTTATAATGGAAATGCTCACTGACCCTTGACTATAGAGGTGCTCTTGCACCGTTGTAATAAATGCCAGGCACATCTAACATATGTGCAATCCAGGAATGCTCTGGCTCCTTGCCAGCACACTACTTTATCCCTGGTATCTAATCCTGCTGTGGTAAAAACAGTTGGGGAACGAGATATATTGTGAGCAGTTATTCTTTTTAGTACATATGTGTGTATCTCAAATGCTACTTGTCTCTACATTTTAGTTGTTCCAAAGAACTGAGAGTAATATGTTTACTTAGCTCTTTTTTATTCAATTTGTCTCTCTAAAGCTGTTTAATAGTCTTCAGTTCTCCCCTAGAAATTAGCAAGAAATCTTGTGTAAGATGTGCCAAAGGATGTCTGTGAGCTCCTGTCTCCAGTGAAGCTGAGGGAATTTTGCTATTGTCTTTCACAAAACTGGACTTCTCTGTGGAATTCTTCTGCCCTGTTTGATAAGCTTTTCAAATCATTGTAGCTTAGTACTTCTTTCTGGCTGTGGGAAATGCGGTATCACTTAGGGTGAGCTGGTCTAAATGACTGGTCTCTCCATCCTCATTTCCTGGTTGCAGGCTGTTTGCCAACTGATTCCCAAATAAACACGCAAGAAACGAGACAATCCCCCCTCCAAAGACAAACCTGCTCTCCAGGTTTCTGCCAGTTTAGTGAACTGAATGGGCTTACCGAGGCACCAAGAAGGGGCAGGACCACAAAGGCAGGAGGTGGAGGGAAAGCAAGTGAGGGAGCAGAGACACTCTCTGAGAGGCATCTGGCAATTATGGCGTCACCACTGACACATGAAACTGCACCCTTGGATTATTCCTACAACTCAAGGCATTTCCACATCCCTTAACTCATTAATTTGTTGAAGAAGTATATAGATGCCCTTAGCTATATGCCTAATTGCACTGGATACTTGAGACCTGAGCTTCATCCTCAAGGTGCCCCACTCCTCTTACGTCCCCTCTGATCTGAAGCATTCCATGAGATGGGCAACCCTCAAACTGGTGTCAATGTTTCCCCTCAGCAGTACCTTGAATCCTCATCCTTTCTCTAACATGTGTGACAAAGCTGCACACCACCAGAAATGCAGAAACTGTGTAAGCTGGATATCTGTGTGGAGGCTGGGAGATGGCCTGTGCATTTAGTACCATCAAGATACATCTGGGACTTCAAGAGGAGCGAGATCCTGAATCTGGGTGATTTTTGTCCCTTTTACTGTCTATATCTACCTCACCTTCCTTCCTCTGCCTTGTATCTGAGCTTATACATACAAGGGTCTGTGGCATTAAGGGAAGCAGTCTGGATTGATTCTCTAGGGTTTATTTAATGCAATTTCTGGAACTATCTGCCTGCTTTTGTGAATGTTTTACAAATGCTGAAAAAGTGTCCAACCTGGCTGAGAATTTTCTAATGTGCTGATATTTGCTGTCTTCTCCACTGAGTTGAATAAGGATTGTTGCCAGCATTTAGAGATCTGTAGTTTCTTTAGCCTATCCGTAGCTTTGATCTATAACAGCACAGAAGAAATGGTGTTAAATCAACATATATAAATATACCTTCCCCCCTAGAATTCATAACTGTCATAATGACCTCAGCCTTGGACCTCTCCTGAAGTTTAATGACCAGTTGGGGTTAATGGTCCGAAGTTCCACCTCAGGCTATTAACACTCTCAGGCAGTCATTAATTCTCCCAGAACGCTCAGAGTCTTTATTGCTGTTGCTTAAGTGATGTTCAAATGCCTGTGAATATTTACACCCTTGTTGTGGATGTAAGAAATAGGACCCAAGCACAGTATTTCAGATGTCTCGCTGTTCAAAAAGGTCTGAGTACCTGGTAGTAATCACTTCCACATCTGAGGTTAATGAAGTAACTTCAGCTGACCACCAACGACAGTGATCCAAAATTGTAGTTACTTGTTTAGATGTGTACTTAGCTTTAAAAATCGTGAGCGTAGAGGCAGACTCCCTGACTTAAGGAGCTTACATCTTGAAGATTGTGTAAATATATGCTTAAATTTATCTTTATTTAGAATTGTTGCAAGGGGTAACAGGCATGTGTTTTCTGTTATATGGGTACTTCTAAATATAAGTCAATGTTGCATATAATTTTTTTTCATCGTAACAACTTATGTTTACTGTTTTTTGTGAGGTGAGATGAAATGCAGGGCAGAGCTGCTCAAGCTTCCTGCCACAGCTCCATCCTCTTCCAAGAAGACATAATAGCATTGTTCGACAGATTACTTAAGCAGTCAGTTTTTTAAGGGATAATGTTATGTATAGTATTAATACTTAGGATGGAACATAGGACTGACCTTGTGGGGCATTGAGTCAAGTGTCTGTTCACTTGAACAGCCATGTTAGTTCACTGGTAATATTAACTGACCAATCTCAGCTCAAAAGTTTTCATCCCAAAAGCCTTCTCAGTGGCTGTTTCAGAACCTTACTGCCTTGTGGATTGGAAACCTTAATCTAATTCCCAGTGTAAATGTATTCATGATCAGTTTGGGTCTGTTTGTACTTGTGTCAGTGTTGGCTTTTAGACAAAGTAGCTCTTCCTTTCCATGGTGTTTACTTACAGGATGTGTTTACAGAGAGGCATGATATTCTCTCTCAGCTTGCATTTTCTCAGGCTTACTGGACACACTCCTGGCTCTGTTCCCCTGATTATGATCTGCACCTGCTCCTTTCTGAGAGACTCAGAAGGGCACATCACAGGCTGGGGAGATCTCCCCAGTGCTCCGGGTAGAGTAGGTCACACTGCTTTGTCTCTACTGGTACATTCGCCTGGTCTATCTAGAATTGTATTTCCTTTCCCATTCTCTGGCAAACTTGGACTTCCTTCTGAGTTGTTTCCAGTTTGTATGTTAGTGTTATAACTGTAAATCTTGTTATTAGCCATTGTATACATCAGTTATATGTGTTATCTTGAACTTAATGCTATGAGGCACCATCCCATTTCCATTACTCTGCAAGATCATTTCATTCTTAGATGACAGAATTACTTAACACAGGTGAGACAGGAGCTACTTACCATCCCCTTGACAAAACATGAAAAGCTGAAGGGACATTTAAACTGACACCTACGTCAGGACCTTGCTCCTGTTCTTATTGTGTGTGTTCCCTCTGCTCTTCAGTGTTCTTTGTTTGCCATTCTGCTTCCACAAGGTTGTATTCAGTGCATGGTCATGCACTATGTTTGGAGATGACATCTGGATATGTATCTGTGTTCCTTTGTTCTTTCTATTTTGTTCTTGAAGCTCTTTGGATTATGTTATCCATTTCTGGTGANTCGTGATCCCTCAGCTTTATACAGAATATGATGTATATGGATATGGAATATCCCTGTTGGCTAATTTAGGGTCACCTGTCCTGTTTGCTCCTCCCTGAAGGTACAGCTTCTCTTTTCTGCACCCCCTGTGTGGTACGCGAAGTCTATCAATGACCTTAGTTTGCATACCAATCCTTGGTACTAACTATAAACATGGAGCGCTATCACTGCTCAAAGCAGACTCTGTCTGGTAAACATGCTGCTAACTTCAGACAGACTTAGCTGAAAAGTAAAAGTCATAGAACAGAATGATTCTGTTCTAACCCAAACCAGGACACTATAGTAACTACTCATAGTCTTTAATGAATTTCCCATTGTAAGTCATGTTTCTTCATTTTTTTCTTTACAGATATCATTAATAGTGTAATCAAGAATGGCACATATTTTAGGCCTAGATCACTTGATTCTGATTCTAAATCACCCACTGAGGTTTCCTTATGACTCAGTCAAGTCACTTAAACACTAAATATAAGAGGACGGTAGTGTTTCTTCAAGGGCCTTCAAAGGGTCATTTAGACACTAAGATCTATTAACACTTTTAACATTGCAGACACCAAATGACCCTAAGATATTCCTTCTTGCTGAAAAGTTTGATTAATTTTCCCAACTGTACCAGTACAGTACCTAAAAATATTATGTTAACCTGCAAACTTACCCTGTATGTGTCCTTAGATCACCCCAGCCACAGAAAAGTACCTGCATCTACTAAATATAACTGAAATAGGTAGTTATCTCTATGGGAAATATAGACACATATACCAAGAAGCAAGGAGCACCCAGAAAATGTACTCTATTTTTGTCTGAGATTATGGCCATGTGGAAAAGAGTTTAGCAATGCTGTTAATGTTCTGATAAAACACTTCAGCTGCCTAAATAGATCCTAATGTGATGAGCATGGTATAAATACTTAGAAGAGAAAGGAAAATAACGTACTATCAAATAAAGTTTTAAAGAGCCATCTCCCATCCCCCCCAAAAAAAAGGAAAAAAAAAAAAAAGATGGTAATCATAGCAGAAGCAATAATCTATTGCCAAGGGGTAAAATGAATATTACAGAAAGGGGCCTTCCCACAAAGACTCTTTTCTAGCGATTTGTTCCACCTGAATCCTTGAAGCATGACTTTCCTAGAGTAAAGTCTGCCATGATAGATAGGAAGAGCTTCAAATTGCAGAAGACAGTGCATGGGAAGATGAAGGGAAACTGGGGAGACAGCTATACTACCATCACCTTCTTTTAATACAAAGAAAGTAAAATCAAGTCTGTGAGGATGTACCAAAGATGAAGGAATATCACGTAGCAGAAAACACCAGGGAAAAAACACCCCCAAATTCCAATGACTGGGTAGACAATAAATCCATGCAAATACGATACTTAACCTTGCTAGAAAACCGGGTGAAGTGAGGAGGCAATAACAGATGCAACAAAGCAACCTACATATGAAGATGGAAGAATTAGGCTTATTGGTGCATGACACAAAACAGGATATTAGAGGGATAACAGAAACATGATAGAATACTAATTATAACTGGAGTGCAAGTGCTGCAGGGTGCACACTCTGAAAGGATTGCAGAAGGAATTGTTAAGATAATGTGGTAGTATTATATATTAAGAATATGGCTGGCAGTAAAAAATGTTAATTGATAATATGGATAAGAGATGGTCAGCTTGTGTCAAAATCTGTTAGGAAAGAATTCTGAAAGAGACTCTAGTGGGAAAGGTATTGGGCTCTACAGTGAACATTGGACTTGAGATTGCTTTGGCATCATGAGAGAGATAAGCTACCAGGTGATTGTATCATTATGAGAGACTTTAAATTTCACAGTGGTAGACTAGAGAACAGATATTATATCCACAGTAGAACTCAGTAATTTCTTAGAGTGGAAGTTGAAAAGCCTCCTTTTCCAAGGAGCCATGGAACTGCTAAGAGATTATAGTATTTTAGGTTGATGATGAACAAGTAGCAAAGATATTGTAGAGAAAGCAGTAGAGAAAATCATATACTATCGTGTGATGACAGTACTGACCAAATTCCAATTTAAATGAAATGGCAGTATATACAAAGACAAGTTAGTAGTTAAGGCTTTTAACTGTGTAGTGCAGACTATATCACAGTGAATCAATCTGAAGAGCAAAGGCACTGAACTGGGGTAGAGTGCAGATTTGAAATCTGTATTCTCAGGCAAGAGATCTCCAGACCTCTTTGGACAAATAATTCTAATAAATAGGCTATTGAGATTTATCATAGAGTCTTCAAGAGCCAGAACATATTTGCTCTGAAAAAGAAACCAGAACTTGGAGGATTGAAACTGAAAGATCAGAATATGAATTGTGAAAAAGAGGGATAATTCAGGCTTTGAGAAAACAGACAAAAGAGTTTAAGATTCTCCAGTCATAATGAATAAAGGAATAGAAAAAAGTAAGTATGCTGTTTAAAGCTATTTTAGGGATGGCCCCCAAAACAATTAATACTTTGTTTCTCCCTCTGAAGACAAGCAGGTGGAACATAGATGCTATAGCAGGACTGTTTATGGGGAACAGGAGAATGGAAAGTGGAAATGGACCCACAAATATTGGATCAGCACTCATCAAAATGATATGCCCATCTGAATGGACACTAGTAAGTGTCAGTTACAAAAAGGTGCTAAAGGATGAACACAACAACCATAGACCAGCTATTCTGATGTGTAAGTTTTTAGGGAAAATGAAAGACATAGGGACTAATAGATGTTCTAAAATACATTATCAAAGTACTGAAGGGGACCAAATTTCAGATTTCTTCAATAACTGATTTTTTTTTTAGTCAAGGGAGTCATAGTAACACAGTAGCTGTAGACTATGTGCTCTTCAGGAAACCATTTCACATAACAATTAGGTATTCTGTGAGATGAGAATTACTACAAGGAACTGCCCAAAGGGCAGGCAGTGATGGATTATGCTGAAAGTGAAGCTAACACTCTAGACTGAGCTTCCAAATGATGTTCCTTAGAAGTTTTATTAGTCATCAAGAAGTGGATGTACACTAATTAAATTCATTGAAAGTACGAAACTGGGAAGCACCCACCCATATCAACAGGGCAAATTCAACAGGAATCTGCTTAACTTGATACCCGCAGTAACATAATGGAATTATATGAACTAAACCAAAGTCCCAGGTTATGCTTTTAAGAATCGGTAAAAAGAATGGTTGATACCCAATGAAAATAGAAAGAAAAAAAAAAAGAAAAGAAAAGAAGAAAGAAGACAGATTTGTATTTGCCAGTCAAAGGATGTCTCTGAGCCACTGGTATGAAAATAAATAAACAAACAAACAAATAAATGAATAAATATTTGTATACTAATCAGTAGCAGGAAAGGTATTTCCAGCAGAGAGTATTTCCAGTACTGATCATATTTTTGGTCACCTAGATTTGAGACAGAAAGATTTAAACAAAGAAGTGCAGAAGAGTGCTCAATACAGCAGGAAAAGAGACCTTACCAACAAGAGTAAGCGGCTTTTGTTGAGCTTGGTTAGTCAAACAAAAACAGACTTAGAGGAGATAGGATTACTGTCTATAAATGCACTGAGGTAATAAAACCAAGGAGGAGAAAGCTGTTTAGCTGAAAGGACAATGTTGACACACACACAAAAGCCCAGGAATAAATTTATGTTAGAAATTAAAAGAAGGCTACTGTTTACCAGTGCAGTTTGTAACGAGCTAAATCCTGTCATTTTTAAAGATAGAGCTTGATAAATATAAGAAGGGGATTATGTAAGCGAGTAGAAATATCAAAGGACAGGATACATGACCCAGGAAATCCTTTCCAGCTTGTGCCTGGCTTTCCTAAATTTCTAAAATGAGTAAATTCTGCACTGGG
>WEIS01074193.1:0-30516 GCA_013389965.1 Todus mexicanus | reverse complement strand
GCTGGAACGGAAGCAATAAAATAAAAAGTGAGCAGTCTGGGAAATCAGGGAAGTAAGCTATGGGTCATCGCAGTTTTGAGGGAATAAAGGAGAATTCAGAAGTCAGCAGGGTGGGATTTTTGACAGCTTATACAGGTTTGCAGCATTTATGGACAAAGCAGGGGGGTCTGCTAGTGTCTGCAGTGTTGATCTGCTGCACCCACCAAAGAGACATCATTCTCTTTTCTTTGATTTATAATTTTCTTAAGCATACATTATTGCATTACTTTCCCCATGCTCTGGTCTTTATGCTGGCTCAGCAGTTCATTAGTTGAAATTAGTTCAATTCTGTTACAGACTATAGATATTTTAAGGCCTGGCGTTTATGCTTGTTCAGCAACTGCGTTAGTCCCTGCCTAGCTGTAAGTAAGGTTAAATATAGTTTTGCAGAGTTTAGCAAAAATGGTACCACTAAGTGGCCACCCCTCCCCTTCTTTTTAATTGAAGTGGTTAGTGACATGCTAGGGCTTGATTTTGCTTAGCACACCTTTCTTTTCCTATGCATATTGGACGAAAGCTCCTGTTCCCACCTTTGCCAAGGTGAATTTCCTTTTGCACTCAGTTGCACGTAGCTGTGGTTCCAGATCCTGTTTGAAGGAGTATTTCTCTTAAAAGTAACACGTAAAGTAACTTCAAGTGCAAAAACTTGAACCGACCTCAAGTTCGTCTCAAAATCCCTAAATTTCCTTGCACCAGCTATTAGGACTATATTGGGACTATATTCATATAGGGTCTATATCTTACGTCAGCAAGCATGTCTCCTTTGAGATCTTATTTGAGACCTCTGATCTGTAGAATGCAACGTATGTTCCTTTGTATTCAGTGTTTCAGGTGATGATTTGAGGAAGCTCCCTCTGAATTGGCACTTCACCTCACATTTGCAGAGTCTCCTTGGGGCCAGGCACTGGTCCTGTTTTCATTGCAATACTTAATTTGTAGGTGATTAGTCCTTATCAGGCTACAAAATAAATTAATGACTGTCTACTTATACTCTCCCTTGTAAGTATAGTTCAAAATAAGCAATGTGTTTTCCTTTTAGTTAATTTGCACTATGTCTTGAGCCACAATAAAAATGCAGCTTTTGGTGTTTGTGCTTCCACTCCTTTAAACTTATTCCTACAAGAATCTTTTCAGTCACCTTTGATGTTGTAATTCTCTGTTTCCAATGCCAAATCACCTCAGTGATTTTCTATTTTTCTGAATTTTGATTGCTGCTCTTGGTTTGAAGGTGGCCATAAGTGGAATGCAACATTGAAGTGCATTTGCTGTTTACTGCAGTATAGTATGAGGGTTCATACTCAGGTTTAGCACGTCTTGCAAACTTATTTTCATTCAGTTCTAGCATTCTTCCTACATTTCTGCTTACAAATTGTATTTTTTCCTCACACCATTGAATGCTTATGTGTTTGTTTTCTGCTAGGTGTTTGTTTGTTGTTTTGGTTTTTTTAATAGCTTGAATTTATTTTTAGCTTTTGTTTTACCAAGTGAATATTTCTTCAGAGACTGCAGCTCTTGCAGCAGGTGCAGCATTTTTTACTGTGCTTCAGATGCTACAGTAATTCAAATATTTGGATGACCTAGCAGAAGGGCTAACAAAAAGATTGTTTATGTTGATGCAATTTGTTTTTTGAGAGGTTTCCTTTCTCTTGAGGTTGCACCAACAATATTGCAGTAAATTTTATGTATAAGAAAAAAATTGGTGCTGTATCATTTTCTAGAACAACTTTTTTTGTTCTGCACCTGTTCTTTCTCACTGGCCCAGGATGGCTGGGATCTGCAGGCACTCCAGAATCGCTGATTCGCATGTCTCCTTAGTTATGGTAGAACAGAGAAATCTGTAACTGCTCTTTGTGGTGTAAGGTAATGCTGGAGAAAAAACCATTTGCACTATGCCTGTCTGAATTAATTAAACACATTGGTGGAAGGAAGGAGTTAGGATCAATGTCCCATCACATCATGTCGTTTCTCTGCAGTCTTGTGAAAAGCAATAGGCTTTTGGGCTAAGTTCCCTTCAAAGCTGTCATCTTTGTGTGATTGTATGTAGAATGCAAAGACAGTAATAAATGATCCTGTATGTTGATTTTGTTTAATAGACTTGCCATATGCAGGAATTGTTCATGAATTATTATTTCTTGAAATATTTTGAGTTCAGAATTAACAAAATGTTAGGAAGAGTGGCTGTGGTTTGCTTTTTAATGTGGAAGTGAATACAGGCTGCTAATTCAAGTTGATTTTTAATTATTTGCTTGAGTCTCAAAAATGTTTTAGAGGTGTTAAAAATTCCCAGGCAGCTTCTGTTATGACAGGTCATGGTATTTAAAAGAACTTCCTCTGTTTCCTCTTGTGATCTTGTGCAGGAAGTTTGTTTCTTTGTACCTGCTTTTCTCTTGACTTTTTTTTCTGTTGAAATTGTTCAAACTCTGTCCCTCCAGAATTTCTATATCTTGCCAACTTAATCCTTTCAGAACACTGATTTTTGGAGGTTGTTCTAGAAGCCACTTTCCTTTCCCAGTGTTCTGACTGTGTAGTAGCCTCACCACACAGATACTGCATTAGGATACTGCAAGTGTGTGTTTTGGACCATTGCTATTCAGGAAGGATGCACATGACCTGACATAGTATGGGTTTGAATACTGTTATCACTTGATTCCCTCACTTTTGCACAAATATGCAGAAGAGCATGTCTTCAAAGTCTAACGTAAGTCTAAGGCACTAAAGTAAGTGCCTGTATCCCTGCTCTGAGTTTATTTTTAAGGTCACTTTCTGATCTGTGTTTTATAGCATCATTTCTTTGGATTGTCCAGTGCCTACAAGAGACAATTTTATACTTACTTCACATCATATTTTCAGGTTCCCTGCTATTCTCTTTTCAGACCTTCCAGTCTCAGCAGGCTTCACATCCCACTCCAGAGGCTGACATCTACAAAGTTATTTGGGATGTGGGTCATCTTGTCTTGGGTATGAAGTTACTTTTGTAATCACTGCCTTGCGTGGCTGTGGAGTGATAGGTCTTGTCTGGAAACCATTTCTGACAGGGTGCTGGATGAAGTGCTGGGGAGGCAGCAGCAGTCCAGCTCCTGAGGCTTCACTGTTGTGACAGCATCCATCAGCAACTCTAGCGCTGCGTGCTCTGGTATCTGTGATCCGTTCATCATGATCAGCCACTGAAACTTCTTCCCTTCATGATTTCCAGCCCTTTCCAGCAGGATTTTAGCTATTCTTCTTAGGACTTACTGCTACTTTGCGGGTTCATAATATTTGAATAGCATGGATACATTTCCTGCTTTTTGTGTGCATAAAAGGATGTAATAACAATGTTACTTTGAATAAACTGCATGTGTCACAATTTTATAGGCTTGCATATAGAGGCATACATTTAAAAGGTTTTTCTCCCTCGCACAATAGCAGAACGTGGTAGTGGGTTGCTGATGCTGTCATGGGAATCACTTTAGAGATAATGTGTCCAATACACATCAGACAGTGGCAACAAGGTACCTGCTGTCTTACATACTAGGTACGTGGCAGAAGGCAAGTGATGCCGTAAGTTAATTAACAACTGTATAAAGTATTTATAGAACTAAACTGAATTTGTAAAATGAGTAGTATACTTTCTCTAGCATGTAATTGCAATGATACCAAATGCAACATAATATTTCTTGTTGGGAATATATTTGTAAAGGCTAAGTTGGAAGCATTTGTTCCACACTTGTCCCCGGTGCTGCCTTCCTCCTCAGGCTCCAGCTTTGTTTGCACAACAGTGTGCCTGGCTTCCCTGGCACAGTGACAGGCCCTGTCAGTGACAGGTTTTCTATGCGGGACTCATCTTGAACATGTCTTCTAGGAAGCTGCAGTTTCTACGTTGTCTTTTTGTGTGATGCTGTTTGCAGTGGAGTAAATAATCTGTTTTATGTTTTAGAGCACAGAGAAGCTTATTTTAGGAACAGAGCTTTATTAGCTAGGGAACAGTGCCTCACAAGTATCAGAATTGCTCAGGGGTTCTACATCAGTCTCCATTTGATGACTGTAACAGTAAAGACAGTGTTTATGCCCATGCAACTTTTGGTTTAAATGGACAAGATGGTGGAAGAGTGAAAAAGAAGCACGAAGAAGGTAAATGACCAGCCTAAAACCTCGCAGATGGAATTAGTCCTCAGTCTTTGATTCCCCATCCTGTGCTCTTTCCCTTGGACAACTCCTCCCATTCCTGCTGCAGTCACTGAATAGGCTTAATCTCCAAATTACTAAATTCTGGGCAAACATCCAGCTTTTCATTTTGGCATCTTGCCTGCGTTTCTGCTTTTCCTTCCCCTATCATTTTGCAACCTTGCTTTCCATCTCTCTAGCCTGGAATCTGTTACAGTATTCTGAAATTTGCCAAATGAAAACTTGCCCCTAGAGTGTGCAGAACTCACTCTGCTCATGTTCTTCACCTTCTTGTTAACTGGTTCCTTGTGCTTTGTAGCTGATAGATTGCAGGATTTGGTTTAGAGGTGATTTTAAACCTCTAAAGGATGAGGCAAAGCTGCAGTTGCTGTCCCTAACAGAGTGTTCCAGTGCTGTCCATGAGGGAGCTCACGGGATTTGGGCCCTTCTGCACTTCTCCCCATTGCTAAATTCTACTCAGCTGCAGCTTTGCTGTGACCAGACTCAAGCCAGTGGATAGGAAACTGTTTATCTTTCCAATTTCTTCCTTTCTCCAGTGGGAACACCTGAAAGCACTGCCCAGTGCAGAGTTGCCAGACTGTGGATTAATGTGCCACTATGGAGCTGGGAGAGGGCGGCGGTGTATCCAACTGCTGTGGGAGGATGGGGAAATCTGCTGCTTCCCATAGAGAGGAGCTGGTTTCACAGTGGGGCACCCTGGGGGCACAGGGGTATCATAGCTCGGGTCATCTGTTTTGCCTCTGGGGGGCTTCTTGCAGGAACCACCGTGTCCAAATATCCTGACTGCAATCTCTTGGTTTTGGAAGAGATCATTAAATTAGGCCTAGAGCTCTCCATCTTTGCTAGCTCCACCGCTATAACCAACGTGCCACAAAATAGTAGGGCAAAACTGCTGGTGCCTCTGTGAAAAGCTATGAGCATGCTGTGGATTCAGTTCATCCTGTGCTCTGGCTTCTTGCAAATCTTAAAGTGGCACAGACTCTGCTAAGGATGCTTATGCAATGTTCACCGAAACAGACAGGGTGAAAGGTATCGAAGGAAGTTGGCTTCTGTAATTTAAATTATCTGATGATAAATTTTAATTGCTTGCTTTGTAAAATCACCAGGTGCTCAGAGGCATTAGATTTACTCTGTGTGTAGAGTTTGTAGGCTAAAAATAAATTATTTCTCCTGGAGAGGTATTATTTTTAGGTTTAATACATCAAAAGACAGTGTGTTGAAGAAACTTCCCCTGTGTGAATAATGGAAACTTCTCCAGTTCTGATAGCAGCCATTAGTTTGTTGGGTTTTTCTTTCAAAATTGTTGTGCTGCATCATCATTTTTAATATTAAATATTCAAATTAATGCACAGTAACTGTGTATTGAAATATAAATTAAATGCTGTGAATGTAAAGATTCTAAGCAATTACTGTTGAGGTGATAGAATGTGAAAAATATTTACTTTCTACTTGCGAGCTATGACTGATACAATTTGTCTTTTATTACTTCTGTTAACTTTTGGCATAATCTACTTGTTTTTGTTTCGCTGTCAAAGAATCAAAAATGGAATTGCATGGTAGTGCTGAGTGTCATGTTATATTTGGCTATTAGGCAAATATAAAGAGGACTATTCAGAAATGTATGGGAATGCAAGTTTTTATTTTCAAGATAAACTCTTACCAGAGCAATTTGTGATACACTCATTACTGTCACAGGGCTATTAGATTAACTCCTGTTATGCCAGGTAGCCATCACATAATGAGAGGTAGTTGACTGTCTTCAAGGTCCTTCCTTTTTTCTTTGTCTACTTTGCTCTTTTTCAAATCCTTCTCCTCAAAACTCTGACAAAGTGAAATACAGGTTTCTTCCTCTCCTCAGATTATTTTCTCTCCCTATCCTATCAGGTTTTTGTCTTCTCAGCACAGATCCAGTTTTTGTTTGCTGTGCTCCTTTTAACTCTTCTCTTAGTGACACTTACAGTCCGTATTGGCATCTCTGCTGTTCTTGCCCTTGTCTATTAATTTCCTCATTATCTTCTGCTTTCCTATTTACCTCTCACTGTACACTGACACTTTCGCTGAATATCTTACTCTTTAGAATGCATCTTAATATACTTAGGCTCTTCTCTCTTCATGGAGGAGAAAAAAAAGAAAAAGCCCTTGACCTGCTCCTGTCTTCCTCCTTTTTACCTCTAAGTTCCTGCATTCTTGCTATGCAGTTATTTTTCAATCACTGGAATCCAGTTTTTGTTTATTGCTGCTCTCCACAAAGTCTCTAATGACCTTCTTTTGAAGACAGCTCAAAACCAGGACTCCATCCTCATTACTGACTCACTGGTTACTTAAATGACTCTGCTGATCTGTAGCTCTTCCATTTTATAGTTTGCTTGTAAATTCTTTAGGATTGAGCACTCTTTTATTTCTGTGTTTGTACAGTATTCAGCTCAATTAGTGGGTTGTTTTATGAGTAGTACTGTGAACTACTGTGAAAGTACCAATAACTAATATGGTTTTGATCAGATGTTTCTTTCCCCACAGCCTCTCCCTGGATATTTGGCCAGACCAATTTATGTAGGTTGTTGGTGGGATTGATAAACAGGAGCAATTGAAAATGGCACAGCTAGTTATCTGCAAACGTCTCACAAATTTGCATTGTGCTACAAATTTAAAGCAGAATTTTGCTAATCTTTCTCATGTGAACTGACCTACTTAAGTCAGTGGACTACTAATACTTGCCACACAGTAAAGATTTGGCTCATAATCTTGGGGAAAGCATTTGCATACACACAGGGGATATTGTGTGGTGTTTTTGTTAAAGGCTTCCTCCTCATTCCATTTCTCCTTATGAAATTTTTTTAACTTAAAAGTGGGGAGAACAAGGAAAGCATGATCTGACCCAGATGTAATGCCTAGGGAAGCTATGAACCTCTCTAATTTATATGGGGAGAGGAGAAAATTATCTCCAAATGGGAGTTACTAGTTTGACTTCACAAAAGAAGGTCTAATTGGCTCCTAGAAAAAAGGAAAGCACCTTTAACTGCTTAAATTGCACCTAACAAATAAGGAGATGAGGCTCAAATTGATAGACCATAGAAATCATAAAGTTTCAACTGATTGAGGACAAATAAGGGGCCATGACTGGTGAGCTTATGTGGAAGGGCAGGAGCATTCTCTTAGGTGCCACAGAAATTGCAGAACCCTGGTCACAGAAATTGAGATGTTGATATTCATTTCTGTATTAATTTTCGAAGAAAATGCTTTGCAGTGTTTTTTCAGAGAGTGTCAGTGTGGCTTTTTGTAGACTTTACATATACTTCACATAGTTGAATATCTATGTATTTTCAATAATAAGTTTTCTATATAATTATTTTTCTTGAAAGGAGAGAACATGTTCATTTTACATATGTTTGCAGACATAAATCATTCCGATGCGTTTTTTCTCAACTGTGTTGCTTGATCTTGGGGTCAAATGCCCTGCAAGGTGACATTTCTTCCAGTTTCAGCAGTCATCATAGCAATGGGAGGAAGTTGCTCAGCGTTACCTCCAAAGAGGAATCCCTGATGCTGCGTGTTTAACTTGGGTACCTAGCTGAGAAATGTAAGCATCCAATATGCAACATGAATCAGAGGTTTCTGATTCTCTTAATTGCCCTCCAAAAGCTACACTGAGTATAGAGGGAGCTTAGGTTCCTAACAGAAGCATCTGGGTCATATTTGTAAGACCAGTTTGACTTTCTTCTGCACAGATGCTGAAGGGAACTACCTTCTTGACCCAGATTGATCTCACCATGGCATTAAATAGTTGAGTGTAAACTTGCTGTTTGTTATACTCTTTGCCACCGACTTCAGTGGAGTTGGGATTTAATGTGCAGTGTGTATTGCTCACAGAACCTTTTGTCTTTGGAAGAGCAAATCCAAGCTGATAAATTGTCAGGGAAGGACAAAAAAACCCAGCTCCATCATGTAGATTAGAGTAATTTTATGCGAAGTAAATACCAGCATTTGCTCCTTCCTCATGTCAATAAATTTCTAGGTATATGTCCTCATATTTAGGGGTTCTTACCTTCTGAACTCTAGCTAGTATTGTCATTGGGTATTTATGCTGTACTTGCTTCCAATAAACAGGCCGAAAATTCAGAGTAATAGGCATCAGGATGGCCCACTCAAAGCTACTGGCAGGGCTGGATCCCTCTCTCAGGCTACCACTTTGTACCTAAGGCTTCAGCTGTGTACCTGGCTGTGCATATCCATAAGGAAAATATTGCTGTTTGTGTGGCACCAGGTCCTGCTTTGTTTGGTGTTGCTGCTAGCATACTTATCCTCTAAACTGAGAAGGAGAGCGGGTGTTAGGCACAGTCTCGCAAAGTGGATGGTACCACTGTGAGCAGACAAGACATCCTAAAGCTGAAAGGATTTGGTACATAAATAAGCACAGGCAAAGGCAGCAAATTGCTGAAGAGGACAGGTCAGGTACTGGAGAACTGCTGGTGCCACCACAGTTTTGACTGGTGCTCTCAATGCAGAAATAACGTTTCTAGTATTGTCAGCTACAAAAGCTGCATGCAAATATAATGTGTTCTGTACAGATGGAATTATTGAATAACTGCTTTAGATTTTATAATATTTACTTGTCAGGCTGAAGATGGTTCTGTTCTATGTTGCTTTATCAGTGGGAAAGGGAAGGTCATATTCTTTCTCTCCTGATCTTACTTCATCCTGAAATGAGATGTTTTTCCCTGGGAAGGTTTTTACATAGTTCTCTACTTTTCCAAAGTCACATGCCCATTTTATAGTGATGGCAGGATACTTGAATTGACCTTCAAGAACCATATGTCCTAGCTTTGTTAAAAAGAAAGGAAACAAAACCCTGCAAGATTTCACACAGGATTACGCAAAATGCTGTAGTAATGCTGGCAACTGAATTGTATTTTTTGTGCTCAATTCCAGGGCCTAAGCCACAGAGCTATCATTCTGTCCTCTGCATGGGTTTTGTGACTGCATACTCCTTTCTCACGCTGTAGTGCTGGTTTTGGTACGCGGCCATTTGTTTACTGTTCAAATTTCTAAACTTCAGTGATGCTTGTACCTTTCCAGAATATGTGCCTTCTGCAGCAAACAGTTCATGGTTTCATGAACAGATCCTGAAAGCTTAGCAAACTGCTTGTATGCTCAGTTGAAAGTATTTTGCTGTAATATGTCATTAAACAGTTCTTTAGAGTGAAGAACAGGCTTTATTTTACAATGCAAGTGAGTCATTTTCCTCTTGTTTTCCTATTTCTGAGTATACAGATTTCAACACGGCATTTCTAAGGTAATGGGATAATGCAGTGAATGAAAGTAGAAGGTCTAAGAAAACCCCATGACCTGCAAACATTCCCTTTGTCCAGTTTGTCTTTCCTGCCCAGGGAAGCCACAGAGATTGTTTCCTGGCCCTCATTTTTTTCGTATTTTGTTATTTATCTTTTATCTGCAGAACTGGAAAAGATAACAGTTATTTTATCCTTCTTTTTCCGAATGGTTGCCTTGCCTCTAGTGATTCCATTTGCATAGGCATATATTTGGCAATTTGAGTAATACTTACACAGGCTGACATTGCACGACTGTTGCTTTTGCTGTTTGTGACAGTACTGACTAGCACAAAATTGTGGCACACGTTGCTGTGCAGTACACGTCAATGCAAACCCATTTCAGTGGCTTGAACTTTCTTTTTCCTTATCCCCTCCCTTAATTTTTTCATTGCTCATCTTAGCAGCAGAAGAGCTAAAATAATTACCTGCAGTCTCATTTTTCACTTTCCTACATGCAGATCTTGCGTGGTTGGGCAGTGAGCGGCTGACTGGGAGGGGCCTGCTCTGATGCAGCACAGGCATATGACAGCAGTAGCAGCAACAGCCAGTGGAGCCCTTCTCCGGGCGGGTTTTGCTGCAGTACGCTGATTGCCACTTGACAGCATCCAGCAAGATCCCCAGCAGCAGGCACTTGGAGGAGACTCTGCGTGGGCACTTGTTTAAGGAGTACCTGACTAAACAATTGGGTTATTCTTTAACTGCGGGAGAAGTGCCTGTATTCCCTTCACGCAAGCTCCCTACTGGCTTTCTGCATTCGTAATTCATCGGAGCCGTTTCTCCCTACGTCTTTCTCCTGTTACTTCTTTTTCTTTCCTTTTTTTTTCCTTTCTTTTTTTCCCCCCAATCGTTATTCGCCCCCCTCCAATCTGTGCTGCATCACTAGCTCTCATTATGCTGTGCTCAGTAGCCCAGTGTGTTCTCCGCCTCTGCTAGGCAGTGGCAGCATGGATGGTGCTCTTGTGACGACCTCTGCTGATGCTATCAGTCCACTGCGGATAGGCATGCTGAGTAATCCTGCTGTAAATGGGCGAGGACACGGACACACGAAAAATTAACCACAGCTTTCTTCGAGACCACAACTATGTGACTGAAGGTAACAGAAATACTGTCATTATTCTCTTCTTGCATTGCATATTCTCTGCCGGGAATGCACTGTCATGTGTGGAGATGTAGGCTATTCCTTTTTTTCTTTCTTCCTTTCTGGTTTGGTTTTTTTTTCCCCCCAAACAGGGAGACTTTCAAGTTGCTTTTCTGTGTGATGTAGCAACAGAATCTGTTTGAATTCGCTAAATCCCAAAGGCATTCCATCATGCTACAGCAGTATATGAAACTATATGGGCTGAAGAAGGTCTTGCATTGTGCTGAGTTTCTGCTAGTGAGGTGTGCAGCACCTGGCATTGAATGCACAGGAGCTGCAGTGGGGAAAATTGGAAGCAGCTGATTACTTAAAAAAAGATAAAAGGTTTGAGAGCACTAAAGAAAGAGAAATAATCTGTAAAGTTAACTGTTTGCTGCTGTAATAAAGGTTATGCATCTCGTTTTGGTAATTATAGCTTGAGCATCACAGACATTGCAGAGTTGATTGTTCCCTAGAGAACTGTATGCATTTAGAAGGGGTATGTAAGCATAATCTTTTGAAATACTGCTGCTTCCACCCTCTGTGTATGTGCAAAAGAAAAGCTACCTTCATTTTAAGTCATTCAGTGGCCAGTAGCTTATTACATAAAAAGGAATTTTCCTGCAGGTGACACACATTAAGTGCTGAGAGAATTTACCTTGAGACTGGTCAGGTACTGATCCACGTTTCCTTGCTGGAAAGTTGGTTTTAGAGCAGGCCATTTTAAGATTGATTGGTTGATTGAACAGGAGAAATGTAATTTATGTGCTAGGCTTTACAAATATATTTGTGTGTGCAGAGTTTTAACAGCACTTTCCAGCAGCAGAAACAGTACTTTAATGTAGGCTTATATAATGTGAACATACTTAACATCAGGGTCAACCAATACTACTTGAGACTCAGTCTCCAGATTCTGTCGTCATTTGATCAACGCTCAGTCACTTAATACTCCCATGCTGCATCCTGAAATGTGATGAGCTGATGCTTTCTTGATTATTGATGATTTGCATTTTTTTAGAATGTAGAAAACAGCAGTATGATTTCGCCACACTGGGAACACAAAGCAGATTTTTCAGAAGAAAAATTAAAAATGCCGTGTACTGTAATTGTTACCACTGCCTGGTGTAATTGTTTGCTAATCTTGCCTCTAGGACATTCTTTGCATTCTGGTTCGTGTTTCGGTGCATTTTTTGATTTGTTTTGAATATTTGGTTAATGCTTTTTGTCTGAATGATGATTTATGTTTTGAGATGTAAAGACCTGTAATAATATCTAAAGAAACTTTGTCTTAAATTTATAAATCCATGCCTCAGATTCTGCAAAATGCACAGTATAATTACTGCAGTGTACTTGCTACATGTTGAGATTCAGATGTATATTTAATGGGTTTATGCAGCTATGTTGAAATTTGGGCTTTCAAATCTGTCAGTTTTGTAATCTGAGGAAAATAATCCCTTGTGGATTTTGCAAATCAATATTCTCCTTTTTTATATGTTGTGAGTGTTTTAAAACTTAGAGATTTTTAGTATTTCTTGGGACGCTGCTGATGAAAATGTTAGATTTTCTCACTCTTCATCTTCACTTGATATTTGAATCAGAAGGACTGGATGCTGTTCTGTGGTTGAACATGGAGTGATGTCTGAAATGGGTCAAAATATACCTTGAATATCGTCAATGTTAGCGTGTATCATATTTTCCCTGTGATTAGAAGTCATCATGAAATATGTTGGCATCTAATTTGAGATAGATGAAGTGTGGGAAACTTTCAGTAGCAAAGTATTAGTTCTTCAGCTCCAGCTAGAGCAAGATTTCTTGGGAATGCTCAGTTGGTCAGTTGTAATAAAAATTTTCACATCTGTTATATCTGACATTGCCACACCTTTTAAAAGGTCATGAAAATCATGAGGGAATGGATTTATCTGTGAAATTTTTTCAGGGACAACGTCAACTCAAAGAGGACCATCACAAATTGTAATATCTTATTAATATACATTGTTTAAAATGCATAATGAAGACATAAGTTAAACTGGTACTTCAAATGCACTTTGTTTGGGGGTTTTGCTTGTTTGTTTTGTTTTATTTTGATTTTGTTTAAAGGTTTCACTCTGCGGAACAACCTTTAACGCTTCTCATCTGTAAAGGCCTGAAGTCCTTTCACAGTCCTTGAATTTGGCCTGTGCTGTGGCAGTGCAGTATGTATGATAGTAACATCCAGACAGAAATGCAGTTGCAGACAGTAATGTTTTACTTTGTTAGACTGGAAAGTAATTTCACTGGAGCCAAAGCCAAGTCTTTTCTTTTGGGGTCTTTGGCTTTTGTAATCCACTGTTTAAAACAAAGATGTACTTTATGTTATATCCAGTGTGTTAGAGAAGTTGCTGATCTGTTGTTGTCTGCGAAAAACTACCATTTTATGTCCAGTTTTCAAAGTTTTGAAATCTTGGGAAGGGGTGTCCTCTGTGCTTGCTACTCCATGCAGCAGACTAAATTAATTTACAAAATGAGGTATTTCTGACTTTTATATGCACCTTCTTCCTCTCCATTCCCTAAGGAAAGTAGAGCCAATGATAAGCAAGATGTGGGTTAATTATCGTATTGCTTTAGTTCTCTTCCTCTTTTGATTCTTCAATAACTTAAAAAAAGATATATCAGCTGACATGTGAATTCACAGGGTTGAGGTGAAGCCAAAACTGATTTGTTCTGCTCTTGCTAGTGGATAGTGTGTCCCTGATGAAACTGCTTGCTTGAGCAAAGTTGAATTAAATCTCTTTGATAGCTCATTGTTTTCTAACATTGGGGTTATTTGGATCAAACTTGACTCTGTCTCAACTACTGAAAATTGAATTGGTATTTAAATCAAAAAAATTCCTTGATCTAGTGGCTAATGTTTTACTATTGATGTTACACTGTTTGAGGTAATAGACATTATAGACACATATATGACAACAGTGACCACCTGAACTTGTTTTTCTTGTTACTTATGCATATCTGCAATAAAATCAATGGAGTTAAAGCAAGCAAGACTTGAATAATTTTGTTATTGTAAGTCTTAAAAGTATGTTACAGTTGCACAATGGAAAAAAAAAAGTTAATTCTATCCACAATATACTCTAAGTTTTTCAGTGATCACTTTCAGAAGCGGTTTTTGAAGGACACTGCTTTAATTGGAGGTGTTTGTGTGGGGAAAACAGAAAAGACCTTATAAGACTTGTGAAGAAAGAGAGGAAAAAGACCTGAGTGAGGCCTAGAAAGTGTGACCTGTGAGGGAAGATTAAACGTTTTTATGTGGAGGTGATGAAACACTGGGGTATATTGCTTAGAGAGCTTGTGTGGTTTCTGTCACTGAAGTTTTGAACAGCAAATGACATAGATGCCTGTAAGAAATGGCATGGGGATAGCTGAGACTCCCATGGGATAGAGGGATGGACTAGATGACCCCTGAGATCTGTTCAGGCTCGTGATTCATTGCTGAGCTGTGTTTTATCTCTGCTGCCTTTCACACCCCAGCTGTGGGAACCAGCTGCCCAGGAGGTTGTTGGGTCAGTTAAATCTATTATTTCCACAATACCTTTAGAAGAACTGAGAGGAGAGGCTTGGTGTAACACAGGAAAGAGGATGGGCTGGATGGGAGAAACATGAGCCTTTGTTGCTTATAGGCAGAGTCTGCTAGGGGAGATGAGAAAGACATTGCGGATGTTGAGTTGCAGGAAGGGATGAAGGAGGGAAGAGGCTTGTGTGGATTTGGGGGCAGAGAATGTCCTTCAGTCTGAGAGCTCTCCCTTGGTGTTACCTGTGTGTAAGATTAATGGTGAAAGTGACAGGACTGCTGATGTGCTTTGCAGTCTCTGGACCTTGGGATCAGCTGCTCAGGATCTGATTCAGAATGGTGAATTGCATGGTATGATTGCTGTGTTTCTGGCAGGGGCAAAGTTGTGGGAAACAACAGTGCTGCTCCTTCAATCAACTGCACTGTTAATTTAATTTTTCGTATTTTACAGATTTAACAAATGATGGAGAAATAATGAGCAAAATTCACCCTTGTTATCAAACTGTGTTAAAGGATGTGATTCACCTCCATGATCCCAAATTTGTCTGGAGAAATGCTTCTCTGGTGCCAAAGGCATTCTGCAGATTGTACGCAGACAAGTCTAGTGTATGAATTCATCCCTGCCTTTTTGTGGATTATCTCTGTTCTGGAAAGAAATAGAAAGTTTTTTTATACTTTCAGTTTCTAGATAGAGACAGATTCCTCCCTTGGTCTAGGCCTGCAAATTCAATTGAAGCTGGTGATGTTGCACAGGTGCAATGGGGCAGAAGCTGACCTTCACTATCTAGTCATTTATATGGCCAAATGGTGCAGATTGGTTCCATATGGCTTAACTTCTATTAAAAAGTTAATCATGTTAATGGTGTATTAACCTCCTCAGATGTGATATTTGAAGAATAATGAGAATTACCAGTGTAGTGTAAAACATATTGAATCATAACCATGTGAAACATTTATTATAGAGGATGAAAAAAAAGACATTTTTCTTGTAATGATTTTAAAGGAAAATCCTCTGCAGATAATGAAAAACAATTTTGGGGGCTTTCCCCCCTTAACTAAAGAAATTAGTTTCATCTACCAAGAAGAAATTTATTTACGAACTTGTCTTTCATAAACATCTCAAGATGACTTCCTGAGCGCATTGGATGAACACAGTGAAAAGGTCCTGCTCTCTTGGCTCAAGCTCACCACCAGTCTAGTCTGTTCACTTATTTCTGAGAATGGCTGGTAACAGCTTATTAAGAAAAGTGCACGAGGTAACTCTTCCTCTCTTAACTTCTAGCAATTCAGGATTTATGTTGTGAATGTTGATGTTTTTTTTTCTTTTTACAAAGCTCATTTAGAAACAGTTTTAAAACGACCCTAGAAATTATTGCTCATTCTTATTCTAGCCACTTGTGTTATTTATTTTTTTCCCTCAAGTCAAGGATGAACAGAGGTAAACCTTGCTAAAGCATAACTTTTCCTCTTGTTAAACAGGATGTAGTTATGTCTTTTTGTGCGCAGATTTGGTTCTTCATTCACAATGCTATTCAGATTAGTGTTGTGGGTAGCCTTGAAGATTTGGATTAATAAGGTTTATTCCATCCAAGTGACGTTGCTGACTTTGTAATCTTTATTCATACAGCTTAGTTGGAAGAAGCCATGGAGGCAGGGCTAGAGCACAGCTGTCACGCTGGCTTGTGCTGAAGCCCAAACCATTCGCTCGCCTGCTCAAACCTGCAGCTGGATGTGTGGTTCAGCATGCAGGAAAATCAGACATTTAAGGCAACATCCTCTATGGGCAGCAAGGGTCAGAAATTCATTCAAGTAAGCCTGGAAAAAGCAATATAGGTTTAGCCAGAATGAATTTGTTGTCAGCAATGCTTGTCACTGTACAGTATCAGCTACATATTCTAAGTAGTCTATAGATACAATTTTTATACTGCATCTGTTGTGAACTCACAATATCATCATGTCTATTTGACTTATCAAATATGCTTTCTGAAGAAATCATAATCAGGAGTAGGATTTGGACAGCTGACCCTAGACTGGGACTTCGGAGTTCCTTAATTTGCTGTTCCCACCATTCCCAGAGAGCAGGGACATGTTAAGTGTTAACTTGCTACTGCCTCCTCAAAAGACCTGCCCCTTCAGGGAGGGGTTTAGTTTAAGGACTGGCTGTTAGATCTCCTAAGAGAGCACTTCAAGCCACTCTGAGCTGCAGTACATACATGCTTAAAAGGCATGGAGTTAACTTGGCGTGGATCTCCATTTAATGTCGTGCCTCCACATGATAATTATTCACCAGTGTCACACATACCCTGTGAAACATTACCAAGTGTGACTAAATTGGGTTGCAATTTTCCCCATTTGCAAAGGCATAAATCTCTAATGTTGGAGAGCTGGTTTTGGGGAGTTTCCATAAGGGACCAATGACTCTCTTTGCATGCTTATATAAGAAAGAGATTATGTCCCACACGGTAACTAAATAATAACTACATGTACTTGCTGTGTAGTGTTAGAAATCCTGGAGAAGTGAATAACATGTATTAACAAAAGAAAAGAACCACCTAGAATGGTGACTACACAATAAACAAGCCACGCTGCTTCCATGACAGTGAGTATGCAGACCTGAAAAAGAACTTGGTTGTACCAATGCGGGTCTTTTTTTCAGGTGCCTACAGTGTCTGAGTGGCACAAAAAGATCAGTTTCAGCAGTTTAGCCTATATGCAGTTTATTCATACATATGTTATGATATATAGACAAATATGGACTAGAAACATTATAAATAGAAATTTTTATAGTATGTTTAACTATATAGAACTACTCTATGTAATACAGTACGTACAAACCTTAAAAATGGACGTTGATGAAGTCAACAGCCAGTGTATGTATAATATAAAATGCAGACTTAAAACGTGATCTGTGCAAGCTGGCTCTCCGTGCCAAATTTCTTTCTAATTGAAAGTGACAATTCAAAAGCATTGAATAATGTAAAACTAGACAATGCTGTGCAGGTAGCGTTAGTGATGTTGTTCACCATAGGACCAGTTTATTTAGCATGTGCACCTTTACGGAAGGAAAACTGTACTTTGCAGTATGTTTTGTTTTCTTTGTACACCTCAGGTGTTTCAGCAATATATCATGGATTTCAATGGTGAGTTTAGAGAATAATAGATGTGGTTCTTACAACAGTTTAAAATGTGAAACACGATACAATAACACTGAATATTTTATAATGGAAAAAGAACTGAGTATCTTTTATTACAGCCATAAAAAGGTAATCAATCATTACTGCTTATGTTGTTTCTGGATTTTTTGAGACTTTGCATCCACAGTTTATTTCATCAACTGTTGTAAGGCTTCGTATAGGGGAGTAAGTGCTAAGAGAAGCCAAGGTATTTGCTGGCTACTATCAGTGTAGGTGTTTTGGCCAGGGGAAGGATGGTAGAGTAGGTAATTATCTGAGAAAATTAGAGGAAGTTATTATGGGGATTTTTTGGTTTTTAAACAAGAAAGGGTTTTAAATGCACTTCTAGACATATTGAGGCACTTTCTTGATCAAATATTTCTGCTGTTCTTATGTTAACACTAAGCTTGCCTTTAGTAATGAATGTGGTCGGTATTGCTGGTTCCTGGTTAAAGTTCCCCAGTTCTTTACCAAGAACAAAAATCCCACCTAGCAAAGCAGCCTTATATTTGGTCAGAGAGTTCCTTTTCTTAGGAATGTTTCCTTGCTAAAAAACCGTCATACCTGTTGTTCTTATTGCTTAAATGCAGATGAGGGCAGACTGTATTTTGCCAGTGCAAGTACAAGTAATAAAAATGTACATTAGGAGACTCATTTCCTAATAAAATCTTTCAGCAGAACACGTCATGCAGTTCAGTGACTTCTGTGAATTATTAATGTGACAGTGGTTTGGGATCTGTGTTGTTAAGCATAATGGTGCTTTTTCTTTCATATTTACTGATTCATCTGTTTAAAGAAGAAAAGGAAAAGATGGACGTGCCATATAATGACATTTGTGTTTTACTTAGGAACAGAGTAGGGAAGAAAGTAAAGGGCTGAGAGTTGGTTTATTATCCTCTAGTTCCAGTTCAACTCAAGTCTGAATAGAACTTAATTAATTGGCGCCTTAATTCTTCCCATTTCTAGTGCTTTTGTTGTTGAAGTGACCCAGGCATTGAGAGTAGTTGTGCAAAGACAGTGCAAAGTAACACCATAAATTCTGAGGTTAATGCTCCCCTGGTTAGTGCTGATTACTTTAAAGACAGCCATAGCATGCACTGCCTGTCGGGCCAGTTTCTAGTAGAAAGTAAAGATTGTGAGAGTTCTATTAAAAATTACAGATTGCTTATTTCCTTCACCACTTTTAATGGATCCATATTATTTCTCTTAGTAATCTAAGGTGTTAAATGAGTATTTCAAATAGAATGAAAATAGTTTTCAAACAGTGAGCTGGTCGCCAGTTGTCAATAATTTCTTTCTAAACCTTTATCCACTCAGTGCAGTCTCATGTTCTATTAACTTTGAGAGGTTTCAATTTATAGTAGAATTTGGCACAAGGTCTTTAATAAATCTTTCCCAGGCTTTCAAATACGTAGCTGTAAATCAGGCTCTGTCTGTCATTATTTCATAAATAATTTCTGATAGAATGTCTTTATTTCTACATTGTGATATGATAAAAAGAAAAAATTCAACTACTACTAATAAAGTAGTAAAATTCAACAAATAGGCACAGTGAACAGCTAAGTGCAGGGAAAAACTGGTTGCCAAGGTACCACACATGACTCTCATCATGCTACATGTTGATTTTGACATCCTGCTTCATTTGATATCTTTTATTTCTATATGCAGATCTGGGATATGGAGTAACCAGTACAAGATGAAGTCAGATGTGTATCCTCTAGTCTTCTTTTGAATGGAAGATTTAGGTCAAGCATATTCTCTTTAATCAGCAGTGAAGCTCAAAGCAGAATTCACAGTCTCTTTGAAATAGGTAGCTGCCAAATCATTACATGTCTTACAGAAATTCCTGGAACACCTGATGCTAAGAGTCAAGTAATGATCATATGGATGCTGATGCTTCTCGTTGATCGGGTGCAATGTGAATATCATTTTGTGTGTGTTGTGTGCACTCGTGCATTTGTGTATGTTACGCTCACGGGAGTCTTGTGGATGACTGCTAGTACATGTTTTCTGGTGTGCCTATTCCTTCCAGGTGCTGTGCTTGAAACGTGAATCTAGAAGTATTGGAATGGCTCTGTTGAAGTTTCAGCATTGGGAGATGGGACAGTAAGAGCTTGTATGTAGGACACTGTGTATCTTTCAAGTCCCATATGATTCACAGGCTATTTCGATCCACATATGCTAGTATTTGTTGATTAGCGAAGTGACACTTGGTCTGTGACTGGAGCAAAACTTTTCTTCTATCATGGTGTAAGAAACAGTGTTCTCACATTTCTGATTTTCCTCTGTGGTGGTGATGAGCTGCAGTTTTCTGAAAACTGGTTTACTTGGATATCAATTTTATTTTTAAGAGTTGAGTATGTGCTTAACTGATAGATTAAATGTTTCTGTGCTTCCACTTGAATTTCAGGAAAATGAGTCACATATGGAGTAGAGGCCTTTTGTGATACCGTGTAAATACTGCAAAGATGTTAAATTCAAAAAAATAAAAAAAAGTTGCATCTGCTAGCAGTACTGATATAGCAAATAAACCAATTATATAAAAAATTTATATTATGTCCAAGCGAAGGTTTTGAGTTGCTTAAACTTTCAACTGTCCTGCAGAAATTACTGCAGAATGTGATTTGTATAAACAGGCAGTTGTTTGTTGCATTGAACTTTCCCATATTTTTGATTAGGTTGAAATACTGATGTTTCTTTTACCTTTTCATACCTTCCAATTAATTTCAAGGCATTTTAAATTTTGAGTTTGGTTTGAAACTGCTTGCAGATGTGGCTATAGGCAGTGAACAGTTCATTCTCCAAAGGAAGCTGTAGCCTGGGCTGCCCACCCTTCCTTTGCAGCAGCTGTTGGAGTCTGTCCCATCACAGGGGGAATATCAGCAGAGAGGATACTATAAAGAGGCTCTGGTTAGCCCACCGACCTAATAGTCAAGCTTTTTTCAGAAAATGTCAGCAAATTTGGCACATTTTTAAAGTTTTCTCTTGCTAGTGGACAGAGAAACTCCACACCTGCCTGCTCCTGAGGGTTGTTGTAAGCAGCGCTGGCTTCTACAGCTACAAAGCTGCTGTTGGTCATCAGCATCCCATCGCAGCTCCATGCAATCTGTTATGTGTGCACCAGTTTGGTCAGTCTTGTAAAGACTTAGGTAGTAGTGATGCTACCTGCAATCTGTCTTCAAAATGACCTGTTTATAAGGCTTTTGTAGTATTTATGCACAGAAGGAAAGAGGAAAATACAAACTTTCAGTATATTGGGAAAATGTTTGACAGTCATCCCTAATGTACCTGGGAAATGGTAGTAATAGTAGTAATATTAAACCTGAAAGCAGAAAGCTTTGATGCTTCTGCACTATAAATAATTACTAGCAAGGAAGATTGCCAATGTGGAGAATTGTTTGCAGAGGGATTCATTTCTGATTGTTAAGTGTAAGTATATTTAGACAGAAAATTATTTTTGTTCCTGAATGCCAAGCAGTTGGTGTAAATTGGAGGAATTAGCGATTTGGATTCCACAGAGCAAACATCAGCCTGGTTATTACAGATGAGACTTGATAGATGTAGTTTTATTAAGGTTAGCACTGGAAGCTATTCCTTTATTTAACCTTTAAATGACCGAATTCAGTTGTTATGGGTGGCATATTATTGTTAGCAATTGAATTTACATAGGTTTCTTTAAAAAATATTCAGTTTGGAAGAGTTTCTTTTCCTGAAATGTTGCTAATATTTCTAAGGTCTTCATGTCCCTCTTGCTAAGTCACCTCTGATCCAGAAATCTCCATTCATGAATTTGTGTGTACGATTGTGTAGATTCATGGATCTTGATTGTCCAAGACAGTAACGCATCTGGTGACTCCACAAACACTTTAGAAATTTTAAGACTAAATGGAAAATCTTATCTGAATTTTGCCAAGATTTAAAATGTAATTTTCTGTGTTAAAAATGTGTTTACCTTAGAGCTACCATTTAGCATTTTGACTGGCTTTAAATGGATTTATCTAGTGTATTCATCTGTCAGCTACGATTTCTAAAATGTTCCATTCTGTAGTTTGACAGTAACTTACAAGAACATACTAGTTCTGTATTTTGCTTTGAAAGATCTGTATTGTATGTTAATGAGGTCAGTATTTGAATTAACAAGTTAACTGAGGATGCCTAAAATGTATAGAATCATAAGATAGTTTGGGTTGGAAGAGATGTTTAAAGGTCATCTAATCCAACCCCCCTACAGTGAGCAGACACATCTTCAACTAGAGCAGTTTGCTCAGAGCCCCATTCAACCTGACCTTAAATGTTTCCAGGGATGGGGTATCCACAACTTCTGTGGGTAACCTGTTCCAGTGTTTCACCACCCTCATTGTAAAGAATTTCTTCCTTATATCTAGTCTAAATCTCCCCTCTTTTCGTTTAAAAGCATTACCCCTTTTTCTGTCACAACAGGCCCTGCTAAATACTGTCCCTACCTTTCTTTTAAGTACTCTTTAGGTTACTGAAAGGACACAGGAAGTTCTACCCAGAACCTTCTCTTCTCCAGGCTGAACAACCCCAGTTTTGTCAACCTTTCCACATAGGAGAGGTGTTCCAGCCCTCTGATAATTTTTGTGGCCCTCGTCTGGATGTGCTCCAACAGGTTCATGTTTGTTCTGTGCTGAGGGCTCCAGAGCAGGGCACAGCATCCAGATGAGATCTCACCAAAGTGAGGCAGAAGGGGAGAATCACATCCCTCAGGCTGCTGGCCACGCTTCTTTTGATGCAGCCCAGGATGCAGTTGACCGGGGCTGTAAGCACGTTTGCCAGCTTATGTCTGTTTTTTCACCCACCAGTACCACAAAGTCTGTCTCCACAGGGCTGCTCTCAATCCACTCATCCCCCAGCTTGTACTGATAGTGAGGCTTGCCATTACCCAGGTGCAAGACCTTGCACTAGGCAATGTTGAACCTCACGAGGGTCACATGGGCCCACTTCTCAAGCTTGTCCCGGTGCCTCTGGATGGCATCCTGTCCCTCAGGCATGTCAACCACACGACTCAGCTTGGTAGTATTATTGTGTTAGATACTCTCTATCATGATAATATAATCCAAAAAAATCGAGTTTTAGAAGAGGAATAAAGGAATTTAGCAGAATCAGCTTTCAAAAGTGAACAATGGAATTGCTCCTGATCTTTGGCTTTTGCAGTTTTGCAGCGCAGTTCAGAAATGGTGACTCCAAAAATCTGAGGTTTTATTATATAAGTGAAACTCTACACAAGTTTGCAGGGCAAGATATATTAGTTAAATGGCACTAATACCTGCATCCAGAATAAATAAAAGTCAGCTAAATGAGATTTAACTACATGAGACAAGAGATACCTAAATATTTTAATTAGAACCTGCCATCATGGGTGGAACCTGCTGCTAGAAGAGGTGCAATGCAATTCTAGCAAACTTGAGCACAGTTGGTTCACCTAAAAATAGAAATTTTACCACTTTGCTCATCTTCGACAAGGATTTGGGGAAGTTGTGTGTTTTAGCTTGTAAGTGGTGGTCTTCATGAGTTTATGTAGTCATTGTTTTTTCTGTTCCTTGTTCTGTGGCCCACTGAGAAAACTCCTGCCGGAAGATTTTTTAGAACTGCTTTTGCTGGTGGAATCGTGTTTATTGACAGTAACGTGCAGGGCAGAAACAGAAACAGTGATGAGGCAAAGCACCTGGTAGCTCTTAAAAGCAATAACCCAACAGTTCCCTGAAGCATTTATCCAATTCAGAATCCCCAGACCTCCTCTTTTCAACTCTGGGGCTGCCCAGATAATATCCATGGATGGCCCATTTATTCTTCTGAAGCTAGCTGTTTTAAAACTACTTTTGCTGTGTTTCTGTAAAATAACTGGTTGTTCTGGGACCAGCTTTCTCCCACAGTTCTGTGAGTGAGTCTCAGTGAGGCCACACTCCGCCTCTCCCTCTGTATGTTCTTTTTCTGTGTAAAAAAAGACGAGAACAAAATGATTTTGGAAGTTTTATTAGCTTATATTCTAGAGAGGAGAGACTTTCTGCATTGCAGACAAACTAAATGCAGAAGTTGATATTAAACAAATGCTTTGAAAGTCCAGTAAATATATGAATAAACATGTGGAGTCTGTGCTTCATTTGCTGCTCTGTGTCCCTCTTGCAGCATGTCATGGTGGTAGTGATACGCCAGCCTCCCAAGGTCCCCCTGAGTTACTGCTGCTGACAGCCCTTTGTGTAACAACACTGGAAACATAACAATCACATTTTTTACCCTTTAATACTACTTCTAAAGATTAAACCTTTAATGAAGTTAGAAAAAAGCAGGATTAAATGAGGAGCTGTGTTCTGCCATGGTTGGTCTATTAGCAACAACCAGGCCTGCCTAGAGCTTATTTCAAGCTACCTAAGCCTGCCTGTGATCTATATAATCTTCCCAAATGTCTTTCTTCTGTCACTGTTTCTAGATGAGGTGAATTTCATCATATTGACGTTTTAGGGAAAGTCTCATTTTACTATCATAAATACTCATGCCTATAGCATACTTTTATCATGGTAAGTGTGATATTGAACACAGAGAAACTATAGCTCGTGTCTCACATGTTTTAACTCACAGATAGCTGGTGTTTTCTGGAATCTTAATCTCAGGTCCAGTAACATCCCACACTTAAGGAAGAAAGATATGCTGATCACTTCTTACAGTTCAAAATTAGGGCTGAATCTAAAATACATCTGTTCTTCTAGATGTCTGAGATATGGTCAAGACTGGAAATGGCACAAGAGAGTATGGATATTTTGGGACTGAATGTCTCACAGGAATTATTTACGTTTTCCCCTGGTTCACACAGCCTTCTACCCAGGCAACAGATACTTAAACCTAATAGTCTGCCTTGAAGTCCCCTTTCATGTGCTTCTGGTATGTGTCTTCATGCTGCTAAAGTTCCTTTGATCTTCTCTTGGCCACTTTCCAGACCATCTTTTAATTCCTTTTGTGAAATTTCCATACCAGCTTTAATTCCTGCCAGAAGGCAACTGTTCCATCTCTGTTCAAGCAGGGCCCCAAAGCTTTAAATTCTCAATGTGTCTTTCTCTAGAAGTAATACTCCCTGCTTAGACTTTGGAGAAGTCAGCGATATGTAGATCCAAGAAGTTCTGGGGAGAGAAATAAGGAGACGGAAATATTGTCTTTCGTTCCTTGACTACAATTGTTCTGTTTCCATTTGCTGCTTGACTTGATTGTAGTGATGCTTGGCATTTATCTGCAGTACATGCTACTCATCAAGCTCCAGAAATCCTGATTGAAAAAAATGGAAAGCCAGCCAAAACCATAGCTCATTTGCCAAGTTCTTTCTGCTCTCTGTGCTTACATCCATTGAATCTCAGGCCTGCAAGACCTGGAATTACCACTCAATGCCATTCTTTTACTGTCTTTAAAGGACACAGATGTGACTCAAAATCATCTTGGACTTGGAATGATTGATTAATCTATAGGTGGCTCTCAGGTACAAGGGGATGGTCTTTGGGAAATTTTCAAAGTCCGTGCTTGTACACCATTGTATTGAAAAGGAATTCATGGCTTTGGAAGGAGGCCTGGCAGGCTTCCTGGGTAAGGTCCTAGTTAAATAGGTTAGTATAAACAGACTTGTCTGAAGAACGAAGTCAGAATTTTACCACATTGTCATACGGGAAAACCTTCTGGTGTTTCTTTTTCTAAGTTTACCACTCTGCTACAGAACTGGAAATGAATGGAAATAATGGAAGTTGTATGCAGATTATTTTTATTTTTATTTTATTTTTTAAAAAATTCAGTCTTATTTTTCCTCCTTGGGTAGGTTTTTGCGAAAACTGAAACGCACTGCTTACTTTTGTTAAGACACTAAAATTTACGTTTCCTTCAAACAGCAACAATTTCTTCTTTAAAATGCTGTCAGGTTGTTACAGCCTTTATGTAATGGTGCTTTAGTATCCAATGAAGTTTATGAAGAACTTGACACTGGCTGCAGAGGGATTGGATCAGTGTGCATGACTTTGCATAGCTGTAGTCTGTGTACATGCTGTAGTCTGTGTACATGCTGTAAGTCTGTAACAAACTATGTCTGTATATAGAAACCACATATTTTGTTTGTGTGTTGAGACTCCTGATTTTAATGTCTGTATCTATTTTGTTAATTACTTTGTACAAGAGCCTCAGCTACTTTTGCTTTCTGTAGTACATTATATACATTGTGGAGATGTAGTATATAACTCCTGATATTGGAAGAGTTGGGGTTTTTTTTGTTTTTAAGAGTTTATTCATTCTTGCACTGACTCAGATAAAGCAATTACTTACCAAAAACCTTTCTGGAAATCTCAGTATGCTGAACCTTCAGAGACTCAATACCATTACTGGTTTTGTTCTTTAGGACAAAAATAGATAAAGGTGGAAATTTGGCTTCACTGTAATCAGAAATCTTAGGTTGTACAAACCTTAGCTTTTTCTACATACTATCAGGAAATGTAAATTCATTCTTCTGTTTCATGAGAAAAAAATCCTGGGAGCTGAAATTGTGGATTTGTTAAAGGTGTTAGTTAATTTTCTTAGGGTTTGCTGTATTCCTGTTCACTAGCAAACGGTATGTTTAGCCTATTCAAAATACATTTGTTAACCAAAAGAACAGATTTTTTGTAGTTACTGTAACTATTTAGAATTAGCGTTTCATTCCTTTTCATAATGTGTTAGGAAATCTACTTTAAAATTCTCATGCATAATATAATTTGTTGAATTTAAGCTAATTATCCTGTTGAATACTGTGACCTTAATATTGTATTTGCAGGTTTCCTTAGGAGCTTAATGCATTCAAATTTGCAGTAACCTGGGTACAAACCCATTTCTTTTTCTTTGACCTTTTTGCCTGCTCTTTTTATATGATTTACCCTTACTGCATATTGTTTTCTTTTAAATACTCTTATGTTTTTGCTTGAAGCAAAGCTACTGTCCAGATTTTCTCTTTGAGGAAATGTTGCTTCAGGCTACTTTTTAACTTTCTGAAATACAAAGTAATTGCAGTTCAGGTTTTAATTGCATGTCTTTTTCTTCTTTTCAAGAATGTACTGCCTGGACACATTAGCAGATTGTTATTTAAAGGCCTGATAAATGTGTCTAAGCTGTATTAATTTATGTTGCAATAGAATTCAAATTAATGCTAACCAGAAGATCTTTCAATGGATGAGTAGCACGAAAGGTATAATTAAATCTCTCTGAAAAAATTACAGGATATTTCATGAATGTCAGCATCATAGTTTCAGCCCTTAAGTAAATTTCTTTGTTACAGATATTTTTCAGGGTAATCTCAGAACTTTAAAAAAATGTACATGTCTTTAACAAAATAGTAATTCTTCCCCTTGATCTGCCCTTTTGAGTACTTTTAAGTTTTTATTATTTGTTAGGTTCATATTGTCCCCCTAAATTATGCTTTTATGTCTTCCAAAAAGTTCCTGTGGTAGTAGTATCATAATGACACAGTGGGTTTTTCAAGCTGCAGGCAGAACATTTAGGAAAATACTTAATCTTAAACTGATGAGGAGTCTTCGGTAGTTGGTGATTACTCTTAAGACCATGCCAGAGTTCTTTGGTTGAGACATTATCTCAAAGATGAAGCCACTATCAAGGAATAGGCTATGGCTGAAGAATTAGCACAATTGCATTGGTGGGAAGAAAAATTCAGTTGTTTGTGGAAGTGTATCAACCTCTTGTGGTCAAACTCAGTAAGCTGTAGCAAAGAACTGAGTTGCCTTTTCTTGCTCTGTGTCTCCGAAGCATACTTCTTGGTGCAAATGTTGTGTCTTTGTGCTTTGTTTGGGTTGTTAGTGACAAAGAATGGGACAGTGATCCAGCCCTTTGGAACAGGCATTTGTTTGTTTAACTATGTTTCTGTAGAGTCTCACATTCCGTTGGGCACTCAAAGCTTATTAGTTCATCCCTCTGAAAATATCATGGCAGACAAGCAAGGAGTGGAGGCTTAGCAAAGGGATTTTGTTCTACGGAACATCAGAGTGTGTTTCATGTCTTATAAACTGGCATTTTGTAGAAGTATAGAAATGGTGTGTGTGGAACAGGGCCTCTGCAAGTCTGTAGTCCAGAGTCCAAAACTATAGGTGAAGTCAGGTGTGGATTTGTATAGCTGAGTCTTGAAAACCTCCAAGGATGCAGATGTCACAATCTCTTTGGATAATCTTTCCAGTTCTGCACTATCCTCCTAAAGGAAAAGCCTAAGTACCCAGTCTGAATCCCTGAAAGTGCCACCCAGTTGCTTTTGACCTTACATGGTGCACCACTACCAAGAAGTATCTGGCTCCGTTGTCTCTATAATCCCTGTCAAGCAGTTGTAAACTGCTGTTAAATTGCCCTTAGCCTTCTCTTCACCCGGTTAAACAAGCCCAGCTCCTCAATCACTGCAAATGTCCTAAGCACCTAACCAACTTTGTAGGTGTTTATGACTTTGCTGAGTTTTATTCAATTTCTCCACTACAACTGGGGCAATTAGAAGCTGGACACAGTGTTCCAAGTGTAGCCTCATTGGGCACGAGCAGAGGGTAGTTTCGCTACTTTTGCTGGCCCCATTCTTCCTAGCATTAGCCCAGCACATGGTTCACCATGTGAGCCCGCTCTTGGCTCATATTCAGCATAGCATCCAGAATGCCCCCAGGTCCTTTCCAGCTGGGCTGGTGCGTTGCCAGATGCTTTTCAACCAGATGTGTTGGTTGAACTCTTCTGCCCCAAGTGCTGTATTTTACACTTCTCCTTGTTGAACCTCCTGAAGTATCTCAAGGTCCATCTAGATTCCCACAAATGGCATTTGTTTTTGTTCCTTTACAGCCGATTCTTGTCTTCCCTTAGTTTGTAACTGAGGTGAAGCACTGAGTTTGTATCGTATTATATTGCTGTGGCAATGTCTTGCAGGCCATAGTGCACAGTGAACGTACACTAAGCTTGAATGGTACAAAAGTGAATTTTCTGTATGTTTTTTTCATGAATCAATGTAAGTTTTTAGCTACTTCCAGCTGACAAAGATTGCTTGAAATACGCTAAAGAGCATTAGACATTTCTCCTTCATGAAAGACTCGTTGATTTTTTCATAGTGAGAAAGATGGCATTTTTATCTAATGTCAAATGCAAGTGGGAATTGCATTTAGTGTGCAGTGAACTCGAAAAAAATCAATATTCTTTTTAGCTTATATAAAAAAATCATAGGTTCTTAGCAAAGCCATTGCATATAGTAAGTATATTGAAATTGTCATAATTTCTTTTTTCTGTGGAAACTATCCATTAAAGTTGAGGTACTAGCAACATCGTTTCTGGATGCTGGAACGTAAATATGGGCTCCCAATTGGTGATGTCTAACATGATTCAGCTATAGTTACGAATTGTCAGACTCATTTTTCTTCACCAGCTATACGTTGGTTGGGGAGGGAGACCCAGGTGGAACTCCAATCCACAGTGGTACTGTCCTTTCACACATGTAGGAAATGAGAAAGGTTATGAGCAAGTATCACCTGAATGTAGTCTCTGAATGAAGAACAGAAATGAGGAATCCACTGCTGCAGCCACGGGTGTGTGGATTCATTCATCTAAAGGTCCCCACAATGAACTTCTTACCATTTCTTTTTTCAGTCGTAGACACCAAAGGGTAGGTGTTCTTCATTTCTTAAAGGGAAAATGAACTGTAGAAAAAACCAGTTATTTCCATAGGACTCACAGGAATGTTTCTGGTGGAGCTGAGAACTAAGCCCAGGAGCTATGTTACAGTCCTTATGTATGCAATGGATTCTACTCGGGATTTAAACAGGGAAGAAGAGGGGATGTTCTAGCCTGGATATGGTGGTGGGATGTGATGTTCATCCTAAAAATTGCATGTGATTTTTGTTAGGGAAAAGCTTTCTGTTTGAATTGGACTGATCTCTGGAACATGAAACTTTCTACTGTGGCAGAATTGTTTTCTTTTTTCATTCCATGAACTACTCTCCCAGATAGTGAAAGTGATCCTACCGATTAGAAGTATCCTGTATGGTTAACATGCCTCTTGAAGTGATTGTGATACATAGGTCAGCCTAGACTGTAGGGGAGGTTTCAAAACAAGAGTTAACTTGTGGGGAGAGAATCAGGAGGATGTAAGCAAAGGAAATGCTCTTTGAAGTATTTAATGCATAAGGTTCTTGTTTCTGAAGACCTGTTTTTGAAATAAAAGTAGGTTACTCTCAAAGTGCAAAATGCTTGGCAGCTGATGTTTTAGTAGATTACTGAAGCAAACAAACAAAAATCCACACTGTGACTGTTTCTGCTCTTGCTTTCAATTGTAGCTTTGTTTTCTTTTGTTCCAGGTGTAGCTTTTACCAGTTTACATTTGAGGGAGGGTAAATGCATTAACAGTTGTGGTTTGGGGTGAAACCTGTTTCTACTAATGCTAGTTCTTTCAAGGCTTATGAGAAACTATTCCTCAAACATTTCAAAAGTGTTTGAGTTTTCTGTCTGGAGAGAAATGTATCATTTATATCTGGGCATTGTTACTGTAATATCTAGGCTACCTATACATCATGGTCTTTTGGGGGCAGATTTTTGGTGACTCTGAGAGGAGTTTAGGCAATATGTAAAACCTAAGATCATCAGGATTGTGTGATGATTTTGGTTCTTTCAAATTCTCCTAGTATTTGTCATATAAAGAAAAGGAGCAAATTTCCTAAAGTTCCTATTAGTGCTTAGAATAATTATGTCTTAGAAATTGAACACAACAAAGTGAACAGAACGTCTATCTGTAGTGCTCAGGACAAAATTAATTGTCCTATTACTTATTTTATATTTTAAAACTAAGTTTATTAAATATAGTGTTATATATGTGACCAATTATTATTATTTCTCTTGGAGATACCTCCAAATATCTTGACCAAAGTCTATTTATAATCATAGCCCATGGGCAACCATAGTCATAGGCCCAGGTAGCAGATATGCAGAGAGATGAAATGTTTTTTGCTTGTGAGTGGTTCATATGTTGGAACTTCGTGAAGCAAAAAGCAGTATAGAGTAACAAACAAAAGCATAAAAATAAAAATAAAGGAAAAGTCCTGCCTGGCATCTTGGTTCAGGGAGTAAGTGATGCCTAAATCTGCTTTGCCCAAATAAGAAATGAAAATTCTG